>CM021742.1:2860858-3060916 GCA_011075105.1 Heteronetta atricapilla
TCCTACGAGGAGCGGCTGAGGGAGCTGGGCTTGTTCAGCCTGGAGAAAAGGAGGCTCAGGGGTGACCTTATCGCTCTCTACAGATACCTCAAAGGAGGCTGTAGCGAGGTGGGGGTTGGTCTGTTCTCCCACGTGCCTGGTGACAGGACGAGGGGGAATGGGCTTAAGTTGCGCCAGGGGAGTTTTAGGTTGGATGTTAGGAAGAACTTCTTTACCGAAAGGGTTGTTAGGCACTGGAACGGGCTGCCCAGGGAGGTGGTGGAGTCACCATCCCTGGAGGTCTTTAAAAGACGTTTAGATGTAGAGCTTAGCGATATGGTTTAGTGGGGACTGTTAGGGTTAGGTTAGAGGTTGGACTCGATGATCTTGAGGTCTCTTCCAACCTAGAAATTCTGTGATTCTGTGATTCTGTGATAGAGGTACTTTCACCAGAGCTCATGGTTGCTGAAGTGACCACGCCAATGAGAGCAATGCTCCATCCTAGCAAAGGCCTGGCACATCAAGACTTGGCCAGTTACTAGCACTTTGCCCTGAGTTTCAGCTGAGGCAGGAGATGGCTTTGTGTCTGATCTGTCTCCTCTGGAAAGTGCACGTTGGGTCTCAGCCTGCAGTCAGCTGTGCCGCAAGCAAGTGCTGGAGGCATTAGCATCCGTTAATGTAGAGGCAGCCCTCTGTGCCATTCAGAAGAAATCGGCCGATATACATCAAAGGAAATATTACGGTTTTGAGCCTGAGACTACATGGAAGTCCCTCTCTATCTAAACAGGCATGCCTCTAAATCTTCCCCAGCAAAAGAAAATTATCAACAACATGGCTTTGCTAACAACTAAAAGATTTTAGCATATCGCAAGTGCATGCAGAGAGGCCATGTGCTTTTAGCTACCACCAGTCCAGACTCAGAGTCCTATTCAAATGTGATCTCCTGTATGAAAGTAATTGGAAAAATATGGCTAAATATGTGTGTGTATACATGCATACAAGAAGAACAGCTTTCATTAAACAGTATTAAACAGGGAAACATATGCGAGGAGATTTAAATCACAAAAAAAATTCCTCTGATTTGCAATGGTGACCGAGCCCTAGGTGTGCAGAGTGCTACCTCACGGGGCCTGGCCTCATGCAGCACAGGCACCTCCAAGCAAGGAGGCGAAGTTATAGGAGAGGTTGGAGGCTTGGGGAGTGACAACTGAGCCTCATGGACCTTTGCTGTCGGAGTAGGAATTGGGAGCATCTTGTCTCCAGCAGCACCAGACCCAGAGGCCCACTGGCTCAGCTCCCAGGTTCTGTCACCAGGGAAGAGCCGCAGGGTAAGTAACGCTGCAGGCCGGGATAAGGGGAGCACAGCACCCGAACGGGTCCCTCGTTCCTTTCCATCCTGTTCCTTTCCTAGCAGGACTTCAGTGAGGACAGGCTTGGGTTCATATCTCATGGCAGAGCCCTTTGCCAGTGCATCAGAACATGGGACTCCCCTTCTCTGCCTCCCAAACCAGATGTGGGAACAGCAGCTGTGAGAGCAGAACACACCATGGCACAGCAGCAGCCGGACATCGCCAACGGACGGACAGACAGATGGACAGCGGGCCGGCCTTCCTGAGGTCAGCAGAGACGTGCAAACACCGCAGGGAGCACGGGCAAGTCAGATGCTGCGCAGGCAGCTGTTTCCAAACCCCAGCTCGTGCACGCACCACTATGATTCTGGCAATCAACCCCACGTAAGTGATTAAACTGTGTCTAATCCCATCTGTTTGCTTTCAGTGCGCGTACACGCCTTCCCCCCGCCCCAAAGACTGGCCTGCCGAGCTCGACGTACGCTGGAGCAGAGGTGCCATGCCGCTGCTCAGCGCAGCGCATCCTGTTTACAGAACGAGAGAATTAGCCAATCTGCGTGTTTATGCATGATGTTAGCTGGCCTACTGCTGTAATGGGAGTGCAAAGATCATGGTTTTAGTTTGTAATGTGTTTAACGTGTTTGTTTTGAGGCTAAATTACCAGACCTTTCTGTTAGGGAAAAAGAGAACTGTTTTTAAGGGGCCTCTGTAACACGAACCCAGAAGCTAGACGTGGCCTTTAAACAGATCCTGCAACTGGCCATGGTGCATGCGTGGCACTTGAAAGAGAACTGGTAGTGGCCACCAAAAAGAGAGTTAGCATGACAAAAGAGCTTTTAATTCAAAGCTGTTCGCTCATTACATCACTCACAAGCACAAGCTCGGTGTGCCATGCACCCTGCAGGACCCAGCCACACGCTCAGCCCTTGGCGCGGTCGTGCGCCCAGGCTTGGGTTTCATGCTGGCCAGATGACACAGCCCAGGGATGCAATCAGGGCAGGCTGCAGCAGTGCCGCATGACCATGGGCATGCAGAAGCTCATGTTTCCCCATGAAAAAAGCATATAACGGAAAAAATAATAATAATAAAAAAATCCTCTGATTGGCTTTGGCATCAGCCTCTGATCTGCAATCACCCACTCCCGAAGCAGGCATCTCCTGCATATCTAAAGGCTTACAGCCTTCATTCCTTTTATTTCCTTTTGTTTTTTTCCACCACCTGTACACTGTACAGTTGTTCCTGCGAGTGGTCCTGTTGCACTCAGGCAACACCCCTGCAGCAGGCAGTATGAGAGGTGAGAGTAAAGGTTCCCAGCAATTGCTCTTTGGGCTCAGCAGGAGCAGCACTAGCTCAGTCTTGTCCTGGGGAACACGCTTCAGAGTTGGTCGGTCCCTTTCAGAGCAGGCTTGGGGACACGCGCCCACAGCAATGCTGTGGATGCCCCGTGGGAGCCTAGCGGCTTGAGCGGGGTGACCCCGGCAGCCTGGCAACTGCTGAGGGAAAGGAGAGGAACATACAGCCTGTGGAGGAAAAAATATGCGTTTCATATAATGGCCCTACAATGCAAAGTGTTTGGAAACTTGAAACCAAGAGAGCCAGTTTCTTTTTTTTTTTCTTCTTTTTTTTTCTTCTTCTTCTTTTTTTTTTTTTTTTTTTTTTAAATTGAGAGTGTAGAGTTTTATTATTTAAAAGGTTTTATAAAGGAGTTTTAAATAGACCATGGAATTGCTATGGCAATTTTTTTCTGTTGGAAATTGCTCAGCCATTTGGTTTCTATTTTTGCAAAAAGCACAGGCTTTTTGAACAATCATTTGATATGCTTGTTGATGCATCACAAAAAGGAGATATGCTTTGAATTCTCTTTAAAAACCCCATGTAAACACAAGGCTTATGTATAATTGCAACAAAATACCATCTCCTTATTGAGTGCTTTCACATGTAATTTCCTCTCTGACTACTGCATGTAAACACACTTATTGTATTTGGGAACCTCCCAAATCTCAGGCACAATCAGGATCAATAGCTCAACAAAGGCAAATTATAGTTTAGGATGTCCATGTTTTGCAACAAGATGCCTAAATGGTAACAGAGGAAGACTGCAAGAAACGTTTTGAAATAGATGGGTGGCTGGCCGGCCCTATCCCCTGCTCGTTTGTGTCAGGTTTCCACCACGCACATTAGCAGCATCCTTCCCATCCTGGCACCGCTGGCCCACGGTGAGCTGGACAAATGTCCAGGCACAGGAGTGGAACTTCAGTCAGATGAGGGCATTCGCCTCTCTGTCCCCCGAGTTTCAATTTTTTTTTTTTTTTTTTTCAGGAAAAGACTATCATCATGCCGCTCATCGGGCTGTGTTCATTGTTCCCATTTTTCCCTTTTTCCCTTTTACTAAAGCAGCAGGAGGCTGGAATTGGCTTGACCCGCAGTGGTTGCTGCCCAGGGTCTGTGGCTGTGCTGGGCTGGGTCCTGCCCCACGGCACTGCCAGCAAAGCCCAGGATGTGCTCAGGGAATGGGATCACCAGCAGCCTCGAGACTGGGAACATCAAGAAACAAGCAACAGCAGCACCGAGATATTTTTTCCCTCTCACCATAATGGTTACATAGAAGAGAAGAAATAACAAGTAAAATTCACAATGACACAAGACTGTAAGAGAATGGTTAATTACCACTGAGATGAGTGTCTTGGTTTGCAATTGGGCATTTCCATGCATGCCCTCCATCACTGCATACTTCCTTTTTGGTTCCCCACAGAAGCCATCCCAAGTGCCCCATGTGTTCCCCATCTCTAACCCAGTGTCCCCATGGAGACCCTCAGCTTGTCCCCTGCACAGCCCTACATACAACCCCTCCTCCGAGCCTCCTGCACCACCTGCAGGAAGACCAAATCCAATTTACTTGTTGACAAAAACCCACACAGTCCTCTTAGGAAAGTCTAAGACACTGTGTGCACCTCCAAGGCCCGACCACATTGGTTTACACTGGAGGGAAGTTCGATGCCATTTTGCCTCTGATTTTGGTTAAGGAAGAGCCTACAGGTCACACGCAGTGGCTCCCTCAGCATCCTCCTTGCTGTACAGTGACAGTCAATAAAATCCCATTGCCCAAAAGCTGTGTTTACTTGCATTTATCTCCACAGCAGCACAAAGACCCTGAAAGCAGCTGGTGCCTGCCAGCAGCATGCCCCCAGCCAGCACCACTCCTCCCTGCTGGGAGCACAGACATGAGCAGAGCCCAGGCACCCAGGGCTGCTCTCACTGGGGGCTCTTGCTTGTCTTGGAAAATATGCCTAATAATGGCAAATAACCTGTAATTTTTCTCTGTGAAAGTACGTATTAAATTTTTAACCAGGTACAGCGCCATTTGTACCTGAAGGCAGCACAGAACTGAGCTCTGCTTCTTCACAGCCCCACGCCGCATTGCATAGCTCAGGGCTGAGCACGACATGGGGTTAGGGCAGCTTTGGCTCTGCCAGCACAGCCGTGTGGCCGAGCAGTCACATCCCTGGCTCTGTCCACGCACAGGCAGTCCCACTGCTGGGCTGCACGATGCTGTCGTCAAGCAAAAGAGCTGCGTAACATGAGTATTCTGTAAAAATGGCATGATTGCAAAGCTGAAATGGTTTTCCTCTCAACTCTATGTATATTTTTTGTTTTCAAATTTGTTTCTGCTATGCCCTGATTTATCAAAGCACTAAAACACATGCTTGACTTTAAATGCCTCACTGCAGCTAAAACTAATTGCATACTTAGTCTTTGATGGCTCAAGGTCATAAAGAAATCACTAGCTTTTCAAAACAAATACTTCAATATGTTAATTGCTTGCAAACCAAATACCACAGCCTCTTCAGCTATGGGTGTAGGTTTGCATGCCTGACTAGAGGGTTAACATGTTTCTGCCTGGGATTTTCCAGCACAAATGCAGGCAGCCAGCAATTACTCGTGGCACAGAAATTCCCAAAGGCTCAGCCTACGTGCCTGCTTATAACCCAGTCAAGCTGTGGGTGCGCCGCGCATTTACCTGGGAACCCCTGACCAAATGCATGGAGCAGGACAGCTGCAGGGCACAAAGGCACAGCAAAAGCTGTGCTTCCTATGGCCTGCATTTCACGTGCAACAGAGCAATGGGCAACAAACGCAGCGGTCCTGACCACGCTGCCAGGTGTCTGGGGCAGCGATGTCCAAGCTGTTGGGGTCACCTGAGCACATCTGTGAAGCTCTCAGCAGCCTGCCAGGAAACGTGTCCCACCCGGCTGGCCGTGGGCATGCCATAGCCCTGTCTTGACAGCATAGCTCATGCGATCTGTGCTTTGCCCAAAAATATAAGGGTGTGGAGGCATCACTAAGCCTAAGACTCATGTGGAGAGATGATGCTGTCTCAGTGCAGGCAGACAGCAGCACGCTGCTCCTCGTGGACACGTTGCTCCATCCCCGAGGGGGCTGCAGTCCGGGCATCGGCACTGTCTGTGCCGTCACTTCAGCTCCTTGGCATGTTCTCCTCCTGCTCGTGAGGCTGACAAAGACTGACCGTCTCCTCTGAAAGTGTGAGCTGGTACTTGCTGGTGGAAGCAGGTGGTGAAACAAAGGATATAAAACATCTCATCCCTAAATATTTACATCTGTGGTGTGTACACACACATATATACACACATATGTATATGCACGTGTATATAAAAAAGTAAAAGCAGTGCTGCATGAGCCGCATTCCCACGGACAGCAGTGCACACAATGTTTGTGCTGACAGCCTGAGGATATTTCTTCCTTCCCTCCCTCCCTCCTTCTATACTGGCTGCTCTCCCCCTCCAAAACTCTTAGTAGAACAATAATATTTTAACAGTTGCAGCTCTAAAAAGCTTGATTATGAACAATCGTTTCTCCCAGGCAATTGTATATTTAGCAGAAGGGAAAAATTAAACTTCCCAGGAATGAGGCTATTTAGGGCATAAAATTCAAGGAAATAGGTATTTAGGTCATTGTGGGCATGGTTTTTATTTTCCCTAATTTTCAGATTACTTTCGATTAGGTCTGTTCAGAGTAGAAACTTCTTGATGTGAAATAGATACTATCTAAATCATTAGAGCTCATTCATTGCCATGTGCCACCTTTTAGAGCAATTAAACCTGACCCCAAGGTTACCTAGCTGAACACTCACCGACCCAGGGCACTTCCTCTGAATATGAAAAGCTCGTAGTACAAATACAGTCGGAGAGCGGCGGCATCGCTCCTGGCACAGATAATGCCTTTGTTAACTGGAGCTGAGGTTCACGGGCTGTTAGACTATGGAGGCCATTGATTCAGAGCACTCTGTTGGGATCAGTTCAGATTTTTTTCCCCTTCTTTCCCCCCCTCCGACATCTGGAGTCTATCCCTTTGCCAACCTCTCAACCCCCCACTCAAAAAGAGCAAGTGAGAGGAACGGACAGATTCATGGACAGATAGTCCCCAGAAAGTTTTGACAAAGCTTAACATGAAAACGCCTACATTTTTAGGCCTAGATTCTTTTAGACAATAATTTTGCCAAGCATTTACCAGCTGGACAGCCTCAAAACTACAACCCTGGTTCTCCGAATCGGCATCTTCGCACTTGGAGGCTTTAGGTAGGTCTTTGTGCAGTCGCACCACGCAGCACCTGCACGCCACATTTTTAGCCCTTTGATCACAGTAGATTCACAGGGCAACTGACTTCCAGTATGCACATGAGTGACTGAGCTCCCTGGAAATAGCTGGGAAGCCAAGCTACCCTTCAGACTTATTTCAATGCCTTCTTGCTTTGGCAGAACAAATGTGGAAGCTGCCTCTACTTATATTAAATGGAAAAGGAGATACTGGTAAACAGTTAAGTGGGGTCTTGTTTAGAGAACAAATCTTTTTAATATGCTGCCAAAGTATGCTAAACAATAACTGTCAGAATCTGTTAAAATAGCAGAAAAGCAATATTGCTTGGTACAAAACTGATTTTGCTAGCATTTGTTCACAAACCGCATCACACATTTAGTCCCGTTTCCCCCCTGAACTCTCAGCAATCCAAGACAGCTCCAAATGATGTTTCTTTTAGTTTTCATAATGTGTTAAGTAGGGAAGAAAAGCCATATGGCATTCCTTCGCCTGGCAGGGCAGGCAGCTCCTCATTAGGCTGCTGACCTGAAACGTAATCTCCACCATGACCTGCGGAGAAATGCCTGAGACCCACCTGCAAAGTAAAAGCCCCTTTTTGAGAAATAATACCAGATTCCTGGCTGATGGTGAGCTCAGTTCACCTTTAGGAAAGTTGGTCGACTCATGTTTCTTTGCTGTGGTGTCTGAAGGCAATGACGATTAAAGAGCTGATCGTATATTTGTTCTCCATTTGTCTATCATCTGCTGTATGTAACATGCTGAATTATACACAAGTGACGAGTTTTCTCTTCTACCTGTAGCCCCAGCTTGTGGCCTGACCACCACACCATCTGCGTGTACAGTACCTTTCCTGTAAGAGAAGCCAGAATTTGGAGGACTTGTGTAGATAGACCAAAATTTCTCTGAAAACCACTGCTAACCAGTATTTTCCAAGTGTCCTTAACCACTGGTATTACAATATCCACAGCAGAAATAACCAACCACTTGTTACAAAGTGTGCTCTGAACCATCCCTGACCTCTCTGATTAGGGACATTTTGTTTTCTAAACTGCAAAATTCAACACATTAATCGACAGTCAAATGCTTTACCACAAACTAGATACAGTGTGAGGTTTCCGTCTCCTGCAGTTATGAAATGCATATGTCCGCCACACACAACTACAGAAATAAAGATGTATTTTTATAGAGCTGAAGTAGCAGATTTTGTATTAAACATGACTTAATAATCTTAAATTGTCTATAAATAAATAAGCATTATAAAATTTTATATGAAAATAATCATGCCATTAATCCTATTAAATGACTCTGTGCTGGCTCCAACCCAGCTGTTGCATGGATTCAGTGATTGTTGCCTCTCAAAATCCAGCCTACATTGAAATCAGCTGCTTGGTCAGGGCAGTGGCATTTTCAATGAGGAGGCAAAATGAAAAACACTTTGAGAGCCAGAGCTAAGGAAATTGCTGGTCTTTTTCTCTTCTAAGTAAGAGAAAAATGATCACTGGGCCTATTATAATGAAGAAAAAATAATCACTATTTCAGATGGAAAGTTCATCACATAATCCAACTGAAATGTTTATTTTATTTATTTATTTATATATTTATTTATTTTTACAGGTGAGGTAGTTGCTAATTCCTGGGGAATAGCACAGTAATTTGGGAATTCTGCATGCACTGCATTTATGAATGCACAGAGTCAAAACAGGAATTCACTCTTATCTAGAAACTGGAAATTGCTCCAGTACACACTGGGGAATGTCCTGTAGTCCTGGTTTTCAAGGAAGCTCTTGCATTTTGCCTGTGGCTTTGACACCAGAACCACCTGTAAATCCTGCAGGATGAGCAGTTGCTGTGGACAACAGAGTCCTCCCCAGATCTACCCTGCCTGAACTGGATCTGCCCCTGTACCATAAGCCATGGGCATGGTTGTGGGGAGGACCAAAGGCGCTGACTTCCCACCTCGGCTGCCACCCCACCTGCCCAACAGAGATGTGTGTGAGCTGTTTTCTCTCAGTTTCTGTTCTGTCATGCTCCCTCCATAGTAAAACAAGGTGTGCATCCTAAACAAAGCTCCCCACAGGTGCTTACCTGCAGCTGGCAGGCAGCAGGGCCAGGTACCAACGACTGGGATGGTAACGATGCCAGCTGAGATTTTCTGCTTGAAGTATGCCAGGTTCCAGTACTACTGGAGCTGGATGCTGCTCCCTAGCTCCTCACAAAGCAGTACTACTGGCAGAAGTAAGGTTCTGTGGTGGCTGGGCAGTTTCAGGGGAAAGCTGTACTCTGTACCAGGCCGAAGCAATGCTCCAGGCACATTTTCAGCCTCGTATGTAAACGCAGGATCACACCAGCCACTGCTGCATGATTGCAAGTGGAGCACTTGAGTTTAAGAGACCAGCACTCCTCCTCCTCTTGAAAGTTGCTCTCACCACACACTGACAGCCCCTAGGGATCAACTTATTTTCTGTGTAAGCATTTTATTTCAAAATCATAACATTACTGTGCAATGAGCATAATGATATGCCACCCGTGTTGGGAAATACAGGCAGAAGACTCACATTACTGTCATCCTTCACAAAGAGCCAGCACAAGTGTTGGGATGTAGGATACAAATGAACATGTAGTTGCTCAGTTAACGTACTGCAATTTTACTTGATCAGCTGTTTAACTGATTACAAAATTATACTTCTGTCAGCAAAATAATAATGATTTGAGAAACAGATTTGGCAAGCTGAAAAGAAACCCCACCTTCCATGCCAGGCGGCAGGTGAGAGCAGCAGCAGGAGCAAGAGCAGCAGTGCCGCAAGCACCCCGAGGCCCTGGTGCCGAGCTGGGTCCAACAGTCCTGCATGGGGAGGGCAGGTGGGCTCTCATAGTGGTTGATGTCCATTTCCCAGAGAGAGCAGGATAAATGTAGTCCTGCTCATCAAGCAGTTAGAAAAAATACAGGCTGCACAGTGTGGGCTCCACGCACACACACAGCAGCAGCCAAGGCAGCACTGCCACCTCCACTGTGGCCGTTAGTGAGAGCAATTTGCACACAAACAATCTGGAAAGAGTTTTCTCAGATTACAGTATAGTTAATGGAGTTGGAAATTCCTCCTCTTTTGGATTAGCTAGCCTTCTTTATGTAACCTTTAGGTATATTGTGGAGCACGAGGGAGGTTTTGATAGCAGCAAAAGCAATTTGGAAGTGCACAACTGATTTGTAATGGGAGGTCTCTGACAAGGGCCTGGTCCAGGAGCAGCTAACTGCTTTCAGTTGTTATGGGTGCGAAAGCATAAGACCTCCCTGTACTGGCACCTTTGTGAACAGAGAGAAAAATTAAAACACTTGCAGGCTGATTATGATTTAACTGACTCTTCAAGGGTGGGGGAGAACTGACAAAAACAACAGAACTTTCCCCAGTTACAGCATCACTGCTTTGCTATTGAATTTTCCTGACAGCCAGAGCATTGCAGAACCTCAGAAGCGCACAGCAAGCTGTTGAGAGGAGGGAAGAATAACATAGATGTGCCAGTAGAAAACGTATTCAAGGTTCATTAAAATGAACTGTCAGTCTGAGCCAAAAATCAACTGTGTGACACCGATTAATCAAAACAAGATAAATCAGCTCTGTTATCCTGCACATTGGGAACTTCTTCCATATATCTCTGATCACATCATGGATTCTTCATGCCTTTTTTTGCAGTTGCACATTTCCACTTCTTCAGATATAAGAGCTGTTATTATAGTGTCAAGGTAACTGATTAAAAAAAAAAGTCATTTATGTCAGGAGGGAATTGAACAAAAGCTGTGTTTATTCTTCATCCATCTCTCGTACATGTAAGATTTGACAAAATAAATTAAACTGGGAGAACTCTGTGAAACCTCTTCCCACCTAGAGGGCAGCAAGATGTATCCACACACTGTAGGTGCTTATATCAGCACATATCTGTGCTTTTACCTCCAAAGAAGAGCTAGCAGGGAAGCAGTGAACACCTGCTGCAGTCTACTCTACATGCAGAAGAAAGGAAAAAAAGGCCACTGTGTTTCAGTAAAAGACTGAAGCAGCTCTTACACTGCATGATCCTGATCCAAACCCCACTGCAGTCACTGCTGCTAACTTGAGTAGGTACAAAGGGCTGTGTCTTCTCCTTCTCATTGCAGCAATCGAGGCAGGGCAGCCTTGCTGCAGAACTCACTTTCTTTGAAGCCAAGTGCTGTTGAGCACAGAGGCACCCACAGACACGGGGCAACCATCTTGGGCACAGCCTGGTCATCCAGGGGCTGGTGAGGGCCCATACGCCTTCTTTTAGCTTCTTCTCTTCTCTTCTTTTTAAGTGCCATTACACTACTGAAAAATACTTATACTTAATCAGCACTACTTAATCCTGTTCACTTCCATCTGTGCCTTGTTGTAGCCTGACACCTCTCCTGTCCCGGGGCCATGGAAAGCGGAGAGTATTTAGTGCAGGCCCTGCCGCTGGAGGCCTCTGGGGAGCAGCTGTCCCCAATCATCCCGTCCATGGCCCTTTCATTTCCAGATTACATCTTGTACCAACAGTTTGTGTGTGGGAAAAATCAAAGCTGTCAGGGGCTCCTCCCAGGACGTGCACTTTGCGTAAGGTGCCCCATCACGGGGGCTCGGGCGTTTGACCTCTGCGCTCGCGGTGGGTAATGAATTGGGGCCAGGCCGCAGCCAGCAGTGCCGCCACGACGTGCCCCAGCAATGAAAGCCGCCTGTTGTTAACCGCCTGCCTGACTGGTCCCTGGCCCCAAGACTTCCTGGGGCAGCCTCTTGCTTGCGAGGAGGTAAAAAGAAAAAAAAAAATAATCTCAACAGGATAAAATGTTCTTCATCGTAGCCTTCCTGCCGCTGGCCAGGATGGTTGATCAAAAAATCCAAGAATAAAATTTCAGGAACCATAGATAATAATGGAAGTTGAATGCCTGAATAAATCCTAATGGAGTAGAAAGATTTGATAATGAAAAGAATTTCTTTTGTATGAGTTCCTTGCTCCTTGCAATGGACCCACTGAATTACTGGCACTTGCTGCACTGGGAAGGGATATCAGGCTTTAGTTCCAGCTGATCAGTGCAGTTCCTATGGCTTATAAAGCTGCACTCCTTTATGGGTGCAACTCTGACCTGTAATTCACAGTAGAGCATGTCCTCTATTTTGGGTGTCGCCCCAACTAGAGCACAGCTGGGGACCTGATCCCTGCTGCCTGACTAAACCCTGCAGGGCAGCGGGGCCGTGCTGGGACCCAGTGCTGCAGGTCCCACTGGACATGCGGAGCATGCTCCAGTACGGCACTGCCATCATCCTGCCTCTCCTGGTTGTTTCCAGCTTCAGACGTGGTCCTTTACACCACACCATCCTAAAATTGTGCCTGGCTCCAACCTGCCCTCCCACATACTAGCAGCTCAGTCAGTGTGCAGAAGTGGTTAAATCTCGGGGCAGACAGCATGAGAGTATCCTGCTGAACTGCTATTAATGCTTTAAATACACATCCACCCTCTTTTACACATCCACCCTCGTATAAAATGCTCCTTTTTGACTGCAGAAACACCATCGCTGAGCATCTCAACGGTACTGCTAGATAAACTCGTCAAACCTGGGTAATATTTTATGAGTGATTTAAGCACTTTTTCCAGCTGTTAAACAGAGACTTCTCTTACAGCTTGGCTGGTGCAGTGCTACTTAGTACCTGGGTCGCGTAAAAAAAAAAGTGCTGTTATTTTATGAGCAGAGAGAGATGACGCTATCGTGCTTTCTTCCCCACTCTGACAGCTTCCTGTTGCCGACTTGTTGGCAGGTATTTTGCCCTGATGTTATCAGGCCGTGGGGCAGAGTTCAGCATGTCCGGACAGCTCTGAGCGACTGATGGGCCCTGTCCCCTCTCCAGAGCCGGGAGAAGTAATCCCCATTTTTCACACCGCAAGCTAGGAGACGTTGTCAGACCTGCACAAACAACAAAAACAGATATTTTGACAGGGAAATTTAACTTTTCCCTCTGTTATTTTGTCTAATATTTCTCATGTTTTGTCTATTGTGTTGTAGATTGGTTAAAATAGGAGCGCAGGCAACGTGGCGTGGTGCGAGCTGGACGGGAGCCCCTCTGCACAGCCACCTCCAAGTGGATGAGGGAGTTTTAGGGCTTGGGGTGTGGGTGAGGAAAATGCCCCTTCTGCATCTCCTGAGGGCACCAGGCACCCTGAGCTGCCCCTTGGTTACATGACAGGTCTTGGTGTGCCTTGAGAAATGAGGAAATGTGGGGGATGAAATCTCAAGTCTCCACAACCGAGAGTGGTTTCTCTGAATCCTGCTGTGGTTTCACTGGAGCTTGGCTGTCACATTGGCTCCTCTGGGCCAGGGCAGACCGGGAACCCCCCTGCCCCGGGCCGTGCGAGCAGGCCTCACCAGGCAGGCCTGGGTTAGGGCCTTCAGCGGCGGTACTTCCAGCAGCAGGCCAACAGCTCGGGCACTGCGAGTCATGAACTTGTTAATCGTCCACAGGTTTTAATAATCATGGAGTGTTAGTGAATACGCTATAGTATAAATGTCTTATTAAACTTAAATTAGATGCAGATTGGGAACATAAATGTGTTACAGAAATTTATGAGGGATCTCAGCAGAGAACTTTCTTAGACTGCTGTGAGAGGTACAGAATATCAGTTTCTGAATCAGTATAAAATACTGTATGCCAGCTGCCAATTACAAGAGAATGTGCCTGTGGAGGTATGTACCAAAACCTCCACGGATCCCCAAAATTTAATTTGTCAATGGGAATTTCCAGGTCTGTAAAGAGCAAATGAATAATTTCCATGTCAGCACAGAACCATGCCACCTGAAACAGCCAGCTACAGGTCCTACCTTCTCCATGTTCACCAAGCTCAGGATTTGCAGAAATGGAGCAGGTCTGGTTTTCAGACCTCAGTGAGAACATGTGGACGTGCAATGGGCATCCTAGAGTGTTTCCAGAGAAGGGAAGAGCCACTCTATGTTGACTACATGCTTTTCGCAGAGCCAGTCAGTGTTGATGGCTTCCTATCACTTATGAGACCAACCCATCTATGATTTCTGTCTCCAGCCCTGCACTTGATTAAAGGACACTCCACATCCAGAGCAGTGTTGTTATATAGAATGCCTGTGTTATCAAATAATAAACCAACTGTCACAATATTGGCTCAAGGTTTAGGAATTTTCTTGCACAGGAAGATTAAGACGATTACAGTTCAAATAAGTACCATTTTTGACTAATTGTTTGCAGATATGGCATACAAGTGATGTCTTGCTTTGGGAAAGTAGTATGATTTTATGTCACAGATATCTAGCTGAAACATAGCTAGAAAGTAAATGCTCAGAGCTGAAACTTGCTTGAATTTGTACTTTGGCATTGACATGAATGGAAGCGGCACTTACAGAGCTGAAGAGCCATCCCAGCATGCTTGTCTCCCCTTTAAATCTGAAAATAAAAAGGCAATTACTAACTTGATTAAGTCGTCTAGACTTTTTCTTACAACCACATGGGCAGCCCTTGAGCTCCAGCCTGGGCCAGTGGGCAGCACCAAGCCTTCCCTCTCCTGCAACACGCCTACTGGGACATATACCGACATTTGCTCTGAAACACCCCTTGAGGCACCCAATGCTTTTTATACCCACTAATATATGGCCTTTTTCTGCACAGGAAAGTCACAAACCCACCACACTTACTCTGTTCACTTCAGGGCTCCTGTGCTGCCCATCTGCCAGGAGCCACCAGCATCTTTGCACTTCTCATAGAACAAGGGGAAATGAACATTGTGCCCACATCCCTCCTTGGGCTGGCAAGGTTAGGCAGAAGATCTCAGAGCAGATCAGTCATTGCTGCTTCCTGCTCTAAAAGGCACCTTGGGCTGGCGTGCTTTCCTGCTGTGGTGTGACTCGCTGCTGCTGGTGACCTGTCCCAGCCCGGACAGCACGTTGAGCAGAAGGCGTGCAGGCAGCAAGAACACGGTTCAAGCCTCCTGCTGAGTCAGGGCTCAGAATGTGACCTTCTGTCACTTGGTCTTCCAATGTCAAAACCAAAACTGAGTTTAAAAATGAGGAACGCACTGGGAACCAGATGCTCTACCAGAGCCAAAACTTTCTGGGTAAATATATTGCAAAGAGCACAAATCATATCATTTCAAACGTTGGGAATCTGTATATATTTAAATATATACAAAATTTGGCTGTTTCTCGACAATAGGTTCATACTCCAGAAGAAAAGAAATCCAGCAGACTGAAATTAATAATGCATTAGAACAAACACAAGTGCATTGTTTCCCATTTAAGGAACTGACTGGATATAAATAAACTCTTACTCATATTCTGTGATTTAAATAACAGTCATTCTTAGCCTAAGTAACAATTGCACCTTTCAGAAATACAATAGATAAAAATTATTTTCCAGGAGGAAGTCTTAAACTCAGGCTCACCAATGCTTTTGCTGCTGGTTTACTAAAAACACAGAACTAGAATTTACTCGGTTCAAAACCTTGACCCTGAACATCCCCAAAACCTTAGAGTGCTGAGCGTGATGAGTGAAATGCAAGCTAAGGGTATTTCTGCTTGTGATGCTCTGCTGAAAGGTTCCATTTCCTCCGCATGGCCAAATCCCCTTGCCCAGGTTGGTGCTGGCATTGCCTCTCACTAACCCCTGATTTTCCTCTTGCCAAGCGTGAGCAGCACGCAGGGCATGGAAGCACAGACACAAACATTTCCCCAAGACAACTTAGCTAAAATCAGGAAAAATTATCATGGATTACTGAAACATTTTTCTTCGCTTTCCTTACAGAGCATGTCTGGTGGCAGCAGGGCGCAGCAGTGCTAACACGGGGAGGGCAATAGTGGGAATGCTTCTTTCCTCTTGCGTTACAGCCCAGGAGCAGCTCGTGACACCGAAACTCACTGGGCAACATGCAGCTGAGCTAATGCACATTTAGACATCTCTGACAATGCCTCAGCAAAACACCCGAGAGAACTCAGGTAAATGTTTGAAAAGAGTCATTTTAAAATCTGAAATGCAAGGAAAGAGTTCAATTTAATAACCAGTTGTACAGCTCCAAAAGTATTCTCAGTGGTTTACATTCAAACACAGTCAGATCTTTTCTTCTGATAATTTCACCATGGACAAGTGTGGTTGCAAGGTAGATTACTAGCCACTTCATTTTTACTCTGTTTATGAAATGTATAAGCCAAGACTATTTTACTGTAAAAGCACTGCAGCATATGCAGTGTTTGGAGTGAATGAGAAAAAAAGCACATCATAAAGTATTCGTCTTTGCTTATGCTATCAGTTTGTGCAAACAGCTGTCTCATGAGCAAACCTTTTTAAACAAACAGATTTTATTAGTGCACAGTACGACAAACTGTGGTTATTTCTCACATAACTTTGTTACATGTCAAGCACTGATTTCCTTTTTATGTAAATGAAAGCCTATAAAACGTTGCAATTACCCTCCCCACATACATTAGTGTAAATGCTGAGGCGCTACACAAGTCATTTATCTTTTGTACTTTCTGTTAGGCTGCAAGTCAGCGCTGAGCTTTAAATTTTGTTTAAAAGTTCTTGGCTAATTGATCACTTTAGAGATGCTTTAAACACAGGTAAAACACCGACAAAGACTTTTAAAGTAAGCTTTCTTAATGGATGAATTGCAACTATCCATCATTCTGCTTGCTACTTCCCTACCGCCATCCCATTAAACCTAATAAGTTCTATTAAAGCTGTTAACATGTGGCATCCGTTAATGGAAAGTGTATAATGCACAAGGTATGAAGGGGACCCGAGGGCTCGTAGAAGTAAAGTTTGGAGCAGAAAGACAAATCCTAACCATTCATGAAGTGAGTGTAGCTGCGGGTCAGCGTTTCAGGCCTCTCTCGGAGACCATTCCCATTTAAAGCCTTGCCTGTGTAAGGCAGCCAGGTTAGGCTCACCGACGGAGCCTGCCCATGCACATGTTACATTTCAAATCCTTCAGCAGATGAAATGTAGAAGTTGAAGGAAAAAACATATATATATTTATTTTTGGCTTGAGAAAACAGTGTGACACATGACAAGCCTGGATCTCTTTTGGAGAGCCTGTGCTCTGTATTACTGAGATTAAGTTTGATCATTCCTGAAGGAACACAGAAATCCCCCAACCTGGATGGCAAGGGCTGTAATAGTTGCTCTTAATGTCTGCTGTTAGCTGATTACTGACATCTTGAAAGCATTGCTCAAGCAGGCCTTCTTGCAAGCTTCTGTCATGTGGATGCTCTCTCAGACGGAGAGCATGCATAACAGCAAGTGGTCGACTGGAAGCTTCAAGGACCTGCATGTAATCAAAAGCTTTGAACTGCTCATAGCTTGGGAGGCTGCTTTACTTGTTACTAGGGGGACTATCAGAACATATTACAATGACCAAAGCCAGCCCATGTAGTAACAGCTGTGAGTGTAATCCAAAAATTAGCTCATTAATTCACAGGAAAGTATTTTCTCCTCAGCTTTCATTGCAAAAAATGTGTCTGCTTGTTAGTGAAATCTAGAGCTTTTACTGGAACCTTTAAAACATTAGCAATGCACATGTGCCTCTCTGTGCCTTAGTGGGAGATTTATTAAGTTTATTCTCTAATCTCTGTTTACAAGCAGAAATATGATGAACATAAATCACTTGAAATAAGATTTCAGGCTACAAACCCATTTTGCTCCTTTCCAGTGCCGTTATTTCAAACCTGCAATTAATTCTTTTCTTTGTTGGCCTGTTTGTTTTGAAAAACAATTTCACTCCACTTGACCTTTGCATTTCTTGGAAAAGAGTTCAAAGTTGGAAAAAACTCTAGATGTTATCTGTTAGCGCTTATTTACCATAGAGAGTGTGCTAAACTTGAGCCGGAGTTTAGGAGCCCCAGAGAGAGACAAGATGCTGCGGCAGTGAGGGGCAAGGCTGGAAGCAGCCCCACGGTTGTGCTGGGGTCGTCACCCAGGTCGGTGCACACTGCAGGCATGTTTCGTGCTCCAGCTGTAAACACGAGCTTCCACACAGCTTGGTGTGGTAAAACAGCCTGAGCACATGTTCATAAGCGTTTTAATATCTGGCTGCACTTTAAAATCTAACCTGGTGCAGAGCCTGCCGGAATGCCTATCCTGAAAGAAGCATCTCCCTCAGTTTGGGCATCTGGAAGAAACAGAACCAGGGCACAGGAGCAGTACCTGGCATTTCAGCACACACCTGGGCCAGCACCAGCTTAAATAAGAGCCTCC
The DNA here is from genome assembly GCA_011075105.1 of Heteronetta atricapilla. Taxonomy (NCBI): domain Eukaryota; kingdom Metazoa; phylum Chordata; class Aves; order Anseriformes; family Anatidae; genus Heteronetta; species Heteronetta atricapilla. The sequence continues at coordinate 2,879,050 of CM021742.1, forward strand.
AATGAAGGAAACTACATGTAAAATACTGAGTGGCAGGACTAATCCTCAGCTGGAATTGTGTTTAAAACTCCCGCAGCTGGGTGTGCTGAGAGTTAAACATGAAGACATACATCCAGCTGACTTTCAAAAAAAAGATTACATATTTATTTCCAAATATTTCTTACCTAGTGTTCTTAAAATTGGATAGACATATAGCATAAGCGTAAAAAAAATAATTAAAAAAATTGCAATGACAACTATTAAAACAAAACCAAACCAGAAAAGTTAGGGATCACTTGTTTAAACTAACATGCAACTAATAGTTTCTCTGCTTTATTACTGTTATTACAAGCAAAAGGTAAACAAGGTAGAGCTGGGCAAAGGCTGGGGGGAAGAAGTGCTTTTGGATGATGCATTACCAGCTCCTGCAGAAAGCTTCCTATGTTGTTGCTGAAATGCAATGTTTCATACCACAGGAACAAACAGTGCAAGTGAGCAATGACACTGCAAATTAAATGTTTATACAGTAGATGCAAAAACTCCAACCCACTGCACAAAAATTTCGTTGCAAACATTCAGGTATCTAGTTTATGCTCTATACAATGCATACCTTTACATAACATGCTCTTAGATCTTCTTCACTGTAACAAAGAAAATCATGAACACAAACAAATAGAAATATAAACAATAAAGTGTTTTTGCACTTTAAACAGGAACCAGACAGTCTTGCCAGCCTGCTCTGGCATTGTTTGCAGGGGAATGTATAATTGCAGACATGAAAAAAACCATGGATGCAGCCCTTGTGCTATGGTCACTTTCTCTCATGTTTACTTACCCCCGTTTTTCGCAGTGCAGCAGTCGCTTATGTTTCAGACAGCAAATAAAGTTTGCTCCTTGATGCCCATTTGCTGCAGAGCTCGAACCACAGCGAGCACCGTGCTGCCCACCCTCTGGCACGCAGCTCAGTGGCACAGGGCATGCCCTGCGTGGTCCCACTAGCACCCACCAAGGCACCCACAGTGGTGGTGGGGGGGGGAACCCAGCCCTCCCTGGCCCCAGCCAGCACCCGCTTTGCTGTATGGCAAACACACCAACACCCAAAAGCTGAGGGAGCTTAATTAGCTGCAGGGGGCTTCTAATCGGTCAACAAACTTGGACGTGCCAGGCCTCTAGCACAGCCTGCTCAGGCCCACACGCTCGTTACGCAGGACCAACTTTAATTAATGCTGCAGCCTGACAAAAACCCAGATGCCCATGGCAGAGGCGAAGATGCTGCGTGCTGTTTGGATGGGCTACAGGAGCGAGGGAGGTTATGTTACAGCCTCACAGGCCAAAACAACCCAAAACCCAACACAAGAGTAAACTTTAAACTAGACAATTCAAAAAATGTATATCTTTCTAATCCTATTAGCACTGCACCAGACTGGAAGGCAGGCTGTGGCTCCTTTGGCAGGGCCTGGGCCATGAGCTCTGCTCAGACCCTTCACTGTGCGATGTGTTCTGCTCAGAAACCACAGGACCCCAGGCATCCCCTGAGCCTGGAGGAGGAAGAGGGACTAAAGGCTTTGGAGCACATCTGCTCGTTCCTCTCCCCATGACCGTGGAAAAGGCCGGGGCAGTTTGTGCAGTCCTGCAGAGATTCAAGTCCTGGGGATGGGGGTTTGCTCAGGGTCTCCTGAAGGAAGGGCAGACCTTCCCTGAGACATTTCTGCTCTGCAAATGCTTGAGACGAGCATTTCTGAAGCTCCAAGCGCTCAATCTTGTGTCCACAACACCACCTCAGCACATTGCACATCTGTGACCAGAGGCCAAAGATACTTTCTTTAGTTTACATCTTCCTGAGAAGCAGCAGACTGTCTGCCCTGAAGTCGGAAGAGCAAAGGCAGCGTGCAGCAACATGAACAAATGCTGTACACAGGCAGGGACTGATCGGTAAGGCCAAGGCAGCAAGGTGCTGAAATGCCAGCAAGGAGACCCCACTTACCGCAACAGGTCAAACCGTCCCAGCTGTTCAACAGAACCGAGAAAAAATCCCAGCTGCCAGAGCATTTCAGCGAGTTTTAATTCTTCTTTACAAAAGGGAGAGCAGTATAAGCTGCTGAACAACTAGCTCTGTGGTGGGGTAATTGTGGAAACTCCCTCTTCTATCCACGTACATCATGAGAAGTGCAGGGCAGGGGCAGAAGGTCCCAGCATGGATGGGGCTGGCACTGCAGTAAAACACCATCACATCTCATGGTGCTGCTGCTTCCAGCCTGTGATGTTACACACAGGACTGAGTTTTGATTTTTCAGCGATCTGCAGAAAAGCAGCTATTGCAAATCACTGAAGTCTAACTGCATTCTGCTCCCTCCATGGACCCACGTGAATGGATGCGTTTGTAGCACTTTGGAAGGGCTTAAAAACTTTTCCCTCTTAACCCACCCACGCACCCTCCTGCTCCAAAAGAAGTGCTTTTAAAGCAGTGCATTTTGACTCAGTTTACACAAACCCAGCACCTGTGGGCTTTTACCACAACTCAGGGACGAGCAGGGCACCAGCAGGAGCTTGGCATGGCTGTGCTGGAGGAGCTGCGGAAGTGCTGGGCTGTACAGCACCGTTAATTAGAAACTGTTTGTTTGTTTGTTTGTTTCAGTTGCAATGCTTGGGGAAAGAGCAAGCACTTTAACATCTCTCTAGAGCTCAGTCCTTCAAGGTGCTGAGCACGTTGGCCGTGACCCAGGAAAGCGGTTGAACAGAGTGTAACCCTATGCGCCCACGGCTGCGGGCCCCGACCATGCAAACACTTACTGCTGGAGTGAGAGCGGCTTGGGCACAGGTATGGAGCTGGGCCCAAAGCCCCCAGCTGGAAACAAATGTCAGTATGGTACATTGAACAGGAAAAAATGTGCCGCTCACTAACTGCATTACGGCAACTTGATCCCCGCCTCAGGAAGAACTGTACTCTGCAAATCTGGTACTCATGACATAAGAGCAACTTTCGTACTTTCTGCAAGATTCACTTTTAACTTCTTAAGGAAGTTTGGTCTGTTTTCAGTGGAAAATATATGACAAATTGTCTGTGCTGGTTTTGAGACCTCTGCTGTCAGCTAAATGATCTGCTGGATCGTGCTCACAGAAGTAGCGACCATCTATATCGGATCAGGAGCAGGGCAATAGCAGTGCTTTAGGAGCATTAGCTAAACTGTTTTACCTCCATTGTATGTAGTCCAGATACACAATCTCTGCTTTTTTTGTGCTAGAGAGAGAAAAAAAGTTCAACTCTGGCAACACAAAATAATTCAAAGAAAAAATGTAATACAGAAAGCTGACAATATTTACATTTAACAGATTGTAGCATTTTGGTTTTCAAAAGGCTGAGTCCAAGGTAATTAAAACTTCGGTGGCCTTTCAGTTTTTAAATTGCAAATAAAGGATAACAAAACCAAGAGAGTGAGGTCTTTCTCCAGCACATGTAGCATGAGAAGTCCATGCTGTCACAGTTTGACAGGTGTGTGCTTGTGTGCTGCTAGGACTGCTGTTGCGCTGAGTTACTCATGAAACCTGAGAGTGTTTGTAAACAGTCTGTACTTTCTCAAAAGTGCCCTGGAGATTTGTTACAGGAAGTCAAATTGCTCAAATCTACCTAATTTGGCACGATACGTTGAAAGCATGCTTGAGTGATCATAATTGCACTGGGACTGACTTCATTTAGCAATCTCTAGGCATACCTTTCCAATAACAACTGCAGGCGATATAAATTCAATCTCTTGTTTGTCTCTGAAAGTGATTAGCCTAAAAAATTTGGAATTTAAACACTCTTAATTGCAAAGTGTTATTTATATTCAATTTTGATTTATTAAATAAAAAACTCCCCCTTTTTTCCCCAGGAATGACTTGAGTTATTTTGGAAAGCGAAAGGGACAGCTAATAGAAAGGAAAAAGATAATTCTCAGAGGTGGTGAGTGCTGTTCTAACAAGGACACTTTTTCCCACTACAATTTATAATATTTCAACAAGAGCATAAAAGATATATAACTTTTTTTTTTTTTTTTTTAATCTGTGCAGAAATACATGCAAAGACAAACCAAATAAATGGTGCTGTAAACCTGAAATGGAAAGGGGACCTGAAAAAGTGCCATTTTAATTGTGAGTACGGCAATTGGTGTTCTTCAATACGATGAACAAGGCTGGATGAAAGATATTATTTGGTGTGTCCATTCAGTTTTTAAAAACCAATTAATCAAATACATATTTCTGTCCTTATATGTTCTCCAGAAACTGTTGGGGTATACCCCATGATGGACAAGAACTCTTCTAAAAGTGAATGATGGGAAAATATTTTCAGAAAGGAAATACTGAATTCATAAATACAGGCAAATACTCATGAGGCCTTTTCAGCAGGATGCTAACTTAAACAAGGCATGTAAAAATAGTACATGACTTCTGTATAAACCCCAAATATATGAATTCCAATTAAAGAAAAGTACAGGGAATGCTTTCTAAACCATGCTGACAAATTATGAGCTGAAAAAAGTTAAAGGAGAGAGATTTCAAACAGTGAATATGTTGGAAAGACTGATTTCAAAAAGTCAGAGAACAAAACACAAAAACCATTAGAAAATAGTCTGCTGAAAATGTCTTTCTTTACCCTAATCACAAACAGACCCACGTATAGCTTCCTTGCTGCGGTTAAAGAAGAAATGAGAGACTGAGGAAGGCAGTAAAAACCTCCACAAAGGTGGAGGTGCCCCAGCCTTACACTGTCAGGAAAGATGGCATTCTCTTTGCAAAAAAACAGGCACTGAATAAGTCTATTTTCCACACCACTTTCTTCATATGTTCTTTTATAAGCATTCTCCTCCTCTGCCACCATGCCTACCCTGAATTGTCATTGAGCTCAGCAATATCTGTGCCCAGGGACAGGCAAAACTTTGCGCTGGACATCAGAAATATTGCATCTTGAGTCAACAGCCCTGATATATGCAGCACACAGATAAGCCAGAAACACCAGCACTTACTTCCCCGGCCAAGCTGCCAACGCATGGCCCGGTCAGAGGCACACATCTCACCTGGTGGTGCTGCCCTCGCACGAGTCGGTGCCTGCAGCACACACTTTGAGCCCTGCTGGCAAGCGCAGTGACAGCATGGAGGGAAGGGCAGTGACACGTACTGAAAATCAAGTTAAAGTTAAACTGAAAATGACTTGTGGGATGCCGCGTAGCGGGCTGGAGCCTGGCTGCGTGGTGCCAGCAGGTGTACGCTGCGGGGAACGGGTTGCTCATGTGGCGCTGGAAGAGAGAGGAAATTTCGCAGACTGACTGAGCTTTACCTAAAGTTTAGTCTGTTGCTAAAGTAAAAAATTAACCAAAGTGTCCCTAAAATAAAGCCAATCTTCAGGGTGAGTCTGATTTATAAAAGGTCTTTTCCAAACTGGGTGGGACCTTTGCCTACCTAAGCAAATAATTTAGTGCTATAATTTAGCCCATTTCCCCTTCAGCAGTACTACTGCTTACCCTAAACATCTCAATTTATTTTTAAAGCAAACATATTATTAATTTGATGGGAGGGAAGAGAACAGAAAAAGCGGCACAACCTGAACATCCATCATGGTTGTTTGTGCTCCTTGAAGGACACTGTTGAATTATTGCTATAAACATCCCACATTTGGCTAAACGTTGTTGATATAAACAAGAATTTTTCCTCATTAAGGTAATTTGGTGCAGTCTGAGAAGCTGATTTATCAAGAGAATTAATTAAAGGCAGATATGATTTGTAGCTCTTTGTACTTGTAGATGTTTCAGCGTAAACATTCCCATTAAAATTAAATTACTGCTAATCTGATCCTACTAACAATAGTTTTTAAGTACCCTTCACATATGCAGACACGATGCCTGCATTCCCGTTCGGAGCGGTGCAGCAGAGTCCCAGGCTCGGTCACGGTGCACAGGTGGAAGAAGGGCTTTGCAGACGCGTGGTGTGCCTTATGGTACCTGCACACAGAGGTTTGAAGATCTGGGGAGAGAGCAGATGAAAAATTTGTTTTCTCCTCCAGTTATTCCAGATCAACATGAGGTATAGATTTAAAAGGACTTTCTCGATCTGGGGGGAGGTTGTAACTAGACAATTAAAAAGTCTGATCGGGACTTTGTGTTGGGTGATGCTCTGCTCATTGGGCTTGGGTGTTCTGCAGCTGCCGTCCCTTTGGGATGCCTGTTGGTCACCCATGGGCGCAGCTCTTCATCTCCTCTAGCCCAGAGCAACCCTGATGCAGCCACAGAGCTGCTGTGGGGACACCCAGGCCAGGGGCCCTGTGCCCTACACACTGGGAAAAGCATGACAAGGACTAACCAGAGCTACTGAAGTGTATCCTCCTCCTAGAAAATAAAGCTAGCAAATAAACACAGTGCCTGCCCCTGCTCCGAATGTACCCACATTTGCCCCACAGTTGTTACAAGTTGAGGGCACAGACCTTGCCTGGATTTAGCACACACTGCTTCCCCGGTGCTCACACACTGGTTCAAATTCCAGGGTAATCAAAAGGGATCAAATCACAGCGACCTTCTTACCTGCCTGCAATACAGAATATAGCCTGAGAAAGAAAGCAAAGACTTCTGACCTTGACAGAGAAAGAAATCAGGCATGAAAAGGAAGAGGGGAAAAGCAGCAATCCAGCTTAGGTCATGGAGTAAGCATACCTCGTGTCTCTCAGAGATGAAAGAACATGCTGCTCCAAATACAGATGAAAATGCCTGAATTTGCCCATTGGTAAAAGAAACAGACATTTTGTGGTTTAGGAGAAGCCACCTTTCTGTTCCCAACCTCAGTGATCAATCCTGTAAGATGCTGAGCGCCTCCAAGTCACCCTTAATTGAGTCTGCTAATTACAGCATTCAGGAACTCACAACCCATGTACATCACAGAGCCAGATAGAGTACACATTTACAGAGAGGGCCTTTGGGAAGTCCAGATTAGTCTCAGGACAACTTGAAAGGTAAGATAAGGAAGCTTAAGGGGGACCCTTCCTCTCCTGCAGCAGACGAATGAATTGGCAGTGGAGGCTCCAGCTCTGGTCAAAGGGAAGGGATAACGTGGTGATGAAGTAGGTCTTAAATCATTCTGATGTATTTAAGTGTCACTGTAAAGAAGATCTAGAGATGTACAGAGAAAACAAAGTATCAGTCAACGTAATCAGGCAAATTTGAGGATGTGTAATTTTTCAGCACAAAAGTTTAATTGCTTTTAAAGGGTCTTTTTTATATTGTTCATTTAAGTGACATAGCTTCCTTAAAAAACATTTTTTTAATCTAATTTTATTATTTCATCTCTCTTCTAGAAAAGCCTCATAAACAGCATTTTGCTTGCCACAGACAGAGCAGGGGGCAGGCGGGACGGTGTCCTGCACTGATCACCCAGGGAGCTGCAGACAGCACTCACAGGACCCTGCCACGGGAAGCAACATCTTTCACCAGTCCCTGCCACAGGCCAGCACTTCACACGGGCACTCAGCACCAGAACATGCTCCAGTTACGGCACTAACACTGCACTCAGCGCTGTGGTAGCACCCAAAGTCCCAGCTGAGGCATGGTGGGCCAGCCTCCATCTCTGATTATTGAAATCAAGACAAAGAGAACGTATCAGTCACATCAATCTCATCTATTTGAGGTTTGGCTCTCACATCCTCTGGCATAAATCACAGACATACAAGACTCAGGAGAGCACAGGGGAAGAAAAATTCCCATTTGCACATGCTTCCTCAGAAGTGAGTACTCCTCAGGTTACATGCTTGTAGTTGAGGCACTACTGTACAGAAAAACCATTTTGGTTAGAGCTCATTAGCTAGGAATTCATTAACTTTTTGCCACCATGCAAATATTTATTTCAGGGAAGGGTATTTGCATATACATCAAGTCTGGGAGGGGAGAATGGAGGATTTATCTCATAGAACGTGAAAAGACACAGAAGTTATGTTGTCTCCACACTTCTCATAATAGTTGGCTGTCAACAGCTGCGTTAAGTGGGCTGCACCCATTGCAAGGATGGAAGCTGTCATCAAAATGAATTAGAGGCTTATTTGGACATAGCTGCATTTTATATTCCTCTGGCAATTCACTGTCTGCTCGGCACCCTAATGAAATGTAGGCTGGGAAAAGAAGACACAAGTGCATAAGAACACAAAGAATGTAGATTATTTTTCCTTTTCATAATGGAATACTGTGGGATTTTGCAGTCATTTAAAGATACTTTTTTCTTTCCTCCCCCCCCACCCCCCCTTTTTTTAAATAACTTCCACAACTAAAGAGCAGTTGTCATCCTACATTTTAACTAAAGATTACTTGGAAAGCACAATTAACGACTATGAGATAATTCCATATCCCCAAACTTAGGTAATTAATGAGTAATAAATGATGTAATTGTGAATGCAAACAAATGTGTCTCCACTTTAAACTTTAATTAAAAACAAAGACACAAACCATAATTCACCTAGAATGCCAATGCATGGCAACAATAAAGTGCAAATGTGAACTGACCTGATTCTTCTCACTCCAGGTCTGGGCGAAGAAAAGACAAGAAATAAATCAGCTGTCCATTTGCCCCCAGCCCCTCCATTACCATAGCGGTGAGCTGGCTTACAGTGAGGTCTGGAGAAACACCCATACTCCACAGTTCCTTGGTAAAACACTGTCAAGGGACCTCCTACAGTGCCCACAAGCACAGGAAAACATTGCTGCTCTTCCAGGCCAGCAGCAAGGGTGGCACACAACAGCGCCTGCACGTGCTGCTTGCTCAGGGACCACCAAGAAGTCATTTTACACAGGTGTATCCAGTTTTCTGGAGTCCAAAAACAGCCTGCACATGTATTTTACTGGGAAAAAAAAAAAAAAAAAAAAAAAAAAAAAAAAAGCAATAGTGGTAAGTGGGGGAAGTGAATACATATCTTTTTTACTTTGGTCCCCAAATACTAAGCCTCATTGACTCCGTCAGCGTGAAACACCACAGCACCCAGCAGTGGCAGAGAGCAGCCTGCGTGCAGCCTGCAGGCTCGGGGACAAGTATTCACCTTCACAGCCCATTGGCAACTTACTGCAGGACGGGGATTTCCCAAGGGCAATGTTTTTCCTTCCTGTGAAGGTGCAAAGCCCTTCGTCTTTCATGAGAGCACAAAACACCCGCATACTTCTCTGAATACAACAAGCTGTGCGCTGAAAACACAAACTCCCTCTCTGGGAAGCAAGGCAGTTCATCCCAATCATTCTGACTGCCCATGCCAAGTTTGAGAGACAGAGCTGCAATGGGGCTTGAACAGAGTATCTTAAATGTTATCATAAAAATAGGCCAACACTGCCCTCCTATTTTTTCTTAGTAACTCGGACCACCCCTTAGCACAGTGTACCTGTTTGTTAGTAACTTGTGGCTGGGCTCACTGACACCACCATATGGAAACAATACCTAAGAGGACAGATTTTTTCTCTATCAGTCACAGCGCGACAGCCCGTGCCCATCTATTACCCCTAATTTTGTGTGCACAATGAAATGACAAGATCTCCATGCTTTGCCAGCGCCACCTCATCTTTCATGGAGCTCGGGACAGGTCAGCAGCACACTCTGAATGCGTCGCAGAGAATTGCTGAGGCATTGCAGCAGTGCTGTGCAGTCTTCAGACCCGTCTGTGGTTCCTGAGTTCAATTGCTTTTATGAAATGTGATTTGCACTTCTGGCCACAAAGCAAATGCAGTCCAGTAGGCCTAACAAATTACCTAGGAAAGCAACAAATTAGCTAGGAAAACAACACAACATGAAAAACAGTAATTCAACAAAAGTCTAAATGTAATAATTATATTTTTGTCATGCTAATTGGTGCAGCACATGACCAATAACAACCTGTACACAGAATGCTAAAACATCTCAGCACCTCTAGACTCCTTCCCATGCAATCCATCCACTCTTCAGAAGCAAGAGCTGCAAGAGATGAGGTGGACAACTCCAGGTGATTCAATAAATCACAAAATCATCCTACTCTGCATTTGTGAATCAATACCCCAGACTCTCCTTCCTTCCAAATTAGGCTCATCAACTCTACAATGAAACAAACCATTTGCCTTTGAGTTGATATTTCCAGAAGCAGCATCCTTTTAGATTGGGTCATTTGTACTTGAGCTAAACCAGTCCAACTGCAAACATGAGCACGAGCTATCCGATTTGGACTCAGAACCACTCTTCCAAATCCAAGAGTCTCTAGAGGAAAAAAAGGGAGGCGTTGGATTTGCAAGTGACCTCGATGCAGATGAGTTTATTGAAATCACAGTGAAAAGCTTCTGTTGTGCAGTAGGTAATTTTCAAGTGTTAATAAAGCAGCCAGCTTTGCCAAGCAGCACCCCTGCTCCCAAGATCGCAGTAAATACTTGAGCATCCTGCCAAACTGCAGTGTAAACAATGAAGCATTTTCTGTTATCAGAGCACAAAAAGCACTCTAACTAGTTAAACTTGCCCCTTAATGTCGTTCAAGGCACCCCCAAAACCATTTTCCCCTGGAAGGGAGGGCTCATTTCAGCAGGCAGCAGCCAGCCCTGGCTGGGAGAGCTGCAGGCCTGATGTTAATAAGGTGTTCTATGCCTGGAAGACCATAAAGGGAAAACGTTAACTAGGTGTTATAACGAGGGGATACGAAGTGACACAAAGTGTGTAAATGTCACAAGCTCTCTATGAGGCCTCTGTGTTAAAAAGTCTTCCTCGTCTTAGCCTCTGTGGGTAAAATCTTTTCCTTCTGCTGTAGCTACTTGTAAGCTATTTTGGTAACAAGAGTGAAAATAATCATTCCAGCAGTGTGTATGGTGGCAAGTTTGTGGGCACGGTAGCATAGATCACAGCACTGGGGAGAAACGGGGAATACACATACAGCCTGATAACAAAAAGCAAACATGCATTTCTATAAAAAAACGTTTACAGAGTGCCACAAATGTTACAGATACCACATAAACTCTGCTTCCTGCCACGAGCGCTTGCAGCCTCGTGATTATGCACGTGCTGAACACCCAGCACTTGGTCAATCCATGGGACAGGTCCTATGCGTTGTGCTGCAGCACTGCGGCCACAAGTGCCATCGGGCATGTCCCGAACCATCCGCCGAACAGAGCCATTCACCACACCGAGCACTGCAAGAGGCAGGTAGCAACGGATAGAGCCCTGCTACAGAGACATACCAGATTATATGGTGTCACAGAAGGAATATTTCTAGAAAGAAAAGGGCAGTCTTAAATTGTTGGAGAGATATTTTGTTAAAGATGATATGATGAGATCGTAGGCACGTACCCAAAAGCTACAGTCAAAACACACTTAAAATAAAGCCCTAAAACATTGAACATTGACCCTAGCACTTTCAGTGCTTGTACAAAGAATAATAAAAAAAATTCTTTGCTGGGGCCAAATATTTTATTAGCAGTTCTTATAGACTGCTCAGTTACTAATTCCGGGTACAACCAGAAACTGCAGTTTAAAATCTCTAAGAGACCTCACAGCCTGGGCTGTGGCGGCAGGCCCCGGGCAGGCCCCGGGTAGCAGCAGCAGTCCCACGGGTGGCAGCAGGAGGCCGGCAGCTCGCACACATTTCAGTCCCAGGCGAGAGCCGCTGAAATATTCCTCTGTTTTACACGCAGACTTATCTCTGCTGCGGACAGCAATATGAATTGCTTCACATAATGTTTTTTTGTTAATGAAAGGAGAGTTAAAGTGCTGTGCAGAGTACCTCCTTCCCCCCCCCCCCCCCCCCGCTCTGACATTGTCATTGCTGCCTGTGATGAATTAAGGCTGTGCTTGAACCTAAAGACCAGCGAATTAACAGTTAATTAGGAGTTGATAAATAGCAGAGTCGCACAGACCCTCTGATTTAGCTTGTTTTTAGCTGCTGCCCTTCTCCCATATCTTGAAACAGCAAGTGTTTATGTGCTTGTAACAAGTGCCTGAGTGGCCTGCTATGTCTGCAGTTCGTCACAGGCCTGGGCCACGCTCCCGCACCCCCTCCCACTTCACTTCACTTACATGACTTTGCTTGACAGAGCAGCCTTATCAATATTTAGCCCCGGGATAAAGAGATATGACACTGCTTTAAGGAAGAAATTACATCATGTGGTGAGAAGGAGGGAAGTATTTCCTCTACAGGCCCTCAGTAAAAGTTTGCCATGGAGGCACTCTTGGTCACAGAGTTTCTTCTTACCGTGACTGATACCTCATCTTAATACATCAGACAAACTCTTGGCTCTGAAGAAAGATATCTAACTAACCTGAGGGGACTGGAATTCATCCATCCTCTACACAAAGGCAGTTTGGCCAATTCCTGCAGAAGTTACTGGAAAAACTCTAGTGGGAGCAGCTTCACTCCATGAACCTCAGGAGGAGCACAAGCACTTTAATGAGGTCCTCATGTTTACGCCAAACAGGGTCACTGGGACTATTCAAACATGTGCTTCAGTTCTCCACATTCACAAATGCTTTGGCATGTAGAATTTTCAGAGCTGAGCTATAACTATTAATCAAGACATCACTGTTATGTTGGGTAATAAATCTCATTTTCCATTCTTCTCCTTTTCCCCGTACACTTCAGGTGGGGCATTATAGCTGCCTGTATGTCTTGATAATGCTGGTGGATTTTTCCCCCTTTTAAATCAGAAGCTTAAGTGTACACGCTTGTGCTTGGGAGAAGTAAATAACATTGTCTATGTTTGGATAAAAACATTGTCTATGTTCTTCAAAAATATGTCCACAGTGAAAGCTCTATCCAGTCAAACACAACATTACCTATATTTATATTTTACCTGTATTTATAGCTCTGTAACACTGCAAGAAAGGAGAGGAAAGTACTTCTTAGGGAAAGTGGTGCTTCAGGAGGGAAGGAAAGCAGGGTGCACAGGCTAAATTGGCAGGGGCTAATGAGAATAAACCACTCATCCTTAAAGACTCTGCTCCAGCCAAGTGAAAACACATCACCTCGTCTTTTCACTAGGTCCCATTTTTATCTACCTGGTGATTTCCTTGCTCTGCAGGGCATGGGGCCCTCAGCAGTTTACATACGCTGCACTGCCAGGCAAAGGAATTACTAGATTTGGCCAAAAGAGAGAATAGACACAAAACATTACTCTTAATTTGAAGGGGCCATACATTCATGAAGCAGGATCTAAAAGAACCCCTGTTACTAAATACATGAATCAACAAAATCCCTTAAGTGCCTTAAAGGTGATTAAACATACACTCAGATTAAATTAAATTCACTGTAGTTTCTACACATTTCTTTATGTGATTTGAATAGGTTTGTTTTCCTTTGGAGAGAAGAAAAAAAAACCACAGCAAAAACTGTCACATTCATATGAGAGCATTGCTTCTCTCAATAAAGGCACATTCAATCAAATCCAGAAAGCAACATTTAAATAACATTACAGCTGGTCTTAAACCAACAAGCAGAAAAGGTTGCAGCAAGGGAGTGATACGACCTTCCTCCCTAGTCCTGCTTTATGAAGAGAAGGGCACCACTGTTAAATAGAAACAATTTACCAGCTTTCATTTGGGAGTCTCTGTGGCTTTGCACTGCTAACACTTGGCTCTTAGTGCCATGCGATTGTTTCTTGTATTAGACTCACATACTTAAAGAAGAGAAAGAGGATGAACAATTACTTCAGAAATTATTAAACAGTTATTGGTCCCTGAAGTAAATTGTCACCTGCAATTATTAATTTTCATCTTAATTAATAGTAGCCAGTGGTAAATGGAATATCAGTTATCCTGTTCTCATCACTCATCCTCACTCACAGTGCAATGTGTCAGGGGAACTGGCCCATGTCAAATTAATGCCTTTCTAGTGATAGGTTTCATTTACCATCAACACTCAGAAACATAAGAATTAAGGAGCGGAAATAAAATCCAGGTTACTGAAAAAGTCAGCAGGAAATCCTTCTACAGGCTGGGGATGGATTTTGGACCAGGTCCTGTATGAACTGATCAGGGAATTTGCAGGCAGCTTTTGTCTCTTACTCCTGTTCATCAATGTCCTGTAATGCTTTTCCTCAGTTTTGCTTGTTCCCCAGTGATATTCATGAATCTTTTCATTTTTTCTCGTTTTTTTCAAGTAAGAAACTAAGTTCCTCGTATCAACAGCTAGAAAAAAGGTTTTGATCTCACTGCATACAACTGCTTGACCAATTTCTTGAGCATACACATAAATTTAGGCAGAAGTTTTAAACTTATTTGTTCTTAAGATTCTAGGAGATCCCTTTGACTGATGTCTGTGACTTTCCTCGAATTAGATGCCTTCAAGAAAATGCAATCTTTTAAGACTTATGCTCACAGTAGCAAACTCAATCTTCAGTTATCATATTCTGTATTCTCATAGGATTAACACCATTCTGCAACACAGACCCTAAGTGTGTGGGGGAACAACCGGTGGTTATATTTAACCATGTAATTTGGACTCCCTGTTTAAGTAAAGGAAACAATAATGGTGGCCTTAATTGCAGAAATTACCAGTTACTTTGAGCTTGACATGTGCTTAATGACTAGGCGGATGGAAACACTAAACCTAATGCCACTTGGCAGACAATTGGAACTGATAATCACCTCTATAAAAGCTATTGATGGTAATCTGTTATGAACAGATTTGGCTAATTCCAAGCAGAAGTGGTTTTATTACTTAGCTTTAAGACACAGCCTCCAGTAGATAGACAGTAATGGAGTGAGTATTCGCAAACCATGTAAAACAGAAACGTAAATCCTGTAAGGAAAACCAAGTACTAAGAAGCAATGTTGTTTCTATCACTATTGTTTTTATAGAGGCTGCTTACTTTCAAGTAATAATGCACTACACATTATTATCTGCCTTACATTGATTACCACATGTAATGTATTCCATGTGCTATTTGTGCTCCAGTAACACAGACCAGTAACACAATGGTCTAACACTCTTCAAGACACTGTGATGAAGTGTGCTGATAAGATGTGCTGTGCAATACAAAAATTGGATCTGTCCCCTCAAGCAGGAAAGAACCCACAGTGAAGCTAAGTTACCCTTTGGTGAAGTTGCCTTTTGTGGAAGAAAAGCACTAGAAGGGATAATTGTAGGACTGATATTGAACAGATCAGTATCAGTGGATATCCCAGGTGAATTTTCTTATGTGAAAGCACGCAGAAGGGCTTACCCAAATCTGTCTTGTTTCTTTGATTTCTGTCTCCCCAACAGCTTGGCCAGCATTGTTATTTTTTATTCTTAAAAATTAATTCAGCATGATTCACAGTATGTAATTTGTATAGACTTCCCAATCAAAATATTAATAGGATCCTTTGAACATTTTCCCTAAGAAGAGCCATAGGAGAATGTGATGTTTGGAGGAAATGTGTAATCATTGGTATCATTTTTCCCTGATCTGTTCTGTAAAGGAGTTCCTATTCACTTAGGCAATGTAGCCTATGCAGTACTCTAACAGGTTCCAGTTTTACCTTGGGATTAGTTAGAATCCCTTCCTAGGTAAAATAAAGTAAACAGAGGTGAAAAACTATTACTACACTTGTGCAGGGTTCTCTACACAGATTAACCAGGTGAAGAGCAACAAACTCACTGGACTGCATTATTGTTTTGCAGAAAGGAGAGTACATATGAAGGTTTTGGTGTAAAAGATAAAACACTTGCCCTTGAAGAGCAACAGGGTTCTTTAATGTTAAAACAATTTCCAACTGTTGTGCAAAATACTAGCTATTGACAAATCCCATACAGTTTTATGCTGATATTCTGAACACTTCTATAAGCTTAGCTATGAAATCGCAGCACAGAGACATCAATCCAAAATGCAAAAATGCAAAAATAAAAAAATAAAAAAATATTTTGTTTCTTACCCCTTATCTGCTTGAAGTTATTATATTCCTTGCTTGAAGAATTGTATTCCTAGATGACTGATTTTTTTTTTTTTTTTTTCAGCTTTGATTCCTTGCTATTTATCACTTAGAGGACAATAAAGATTTGGAGGTTTCATGCAAAAGACTGGTCTTGTTCGCATGCCTTCATAGCGCAACAATACCCAGGTTTTCCACATAACTTGTTCCAGGCAGATGCAAAGCCCCTCTAAAAGGTCAGTATAATTTACCACTGTAACGGAAAAATAAAGGCAGAGAAAGTGACTTGCTCAGAGGCATTCTGCAAGTCGTTGAGTAAGCTAGCAACTGAACTTTTATTTATTTTAATAGGGTTTCTCACCTATGATTGATTTTAATAGGGTTTCTCACGTAGAAATTGGTCACCTGTGAATAGCAGGGGCATATTCTTCCTGGCTGCAACTTGTTATCAAACAGCAATTTCAACAATTTTAGTGGAAGCAGGAGCAGTAGGACAGGCAGCTAAACTGAGGCTCTGACATAACCATAACTTCCACAGGTAAAACTTCCAGAAACAGCTATATGACCTAGGTGATTTTGGCATATAGTCCAGGAAACTCAGGTAGACAAGTCACAGAACCAACCTTCTTCTGTTTGCGATATCTGAAAGACATTAACCTGGTAAGTGAAAAAAGGCACATGATAAACCCCAAATTGTTTTGCTAACCAAGCAAAATGTTGAGGTAACACTTTGAGGTAAACTAGAGTGCTTTAGACATCCATCAGCATTTAAACACCTTAAATTAAAGCCAGCAAAAACTTGCGTAAGCCTTTACCAGATTCTCTGTAGTCAATGGGAAGTCAGGCAGCACACACCAATAAATGATGCACTGCAAATATGTGAAACAAGGCTTTGATGAAATAAACTTGCCATGTTAGCCAAACACTCATGTTAGTGCAGTCATGTCTTGCTTGCATCTTATTTCAGTGCCCTTTTCTCTGTGTGTTGCATTGACATACTGGGTGTTACTCATTGGTTTGAATAAGCCAAAGCCAGGATCACTGGATCTGGACCATGCAATGAAGGGTGCAACATCAGAAAAAAAAACGTTAGGTGGTAAAGTGAAACCCCAAAAGGCTACAAATATACATATCTAAATACTTCTTGGGGCTTTGCTCTGCTATGCAGATGCCATGCACTGAAATCCCCCTCGTGAGTCCACGTTGCATGTTGGAAATAGCATTGTGCAAGGTGGTCCTGGCATAACTTTCTAAAAGCTGGACTTTTACCTCAAAGGGTATGACAAAGCTGATTGCCAGAGCTGTTGAAATCAATGAGATAACTGCAAACACATCTGGAAGCCCAAACATGAGCAGCTGTGACTAACTCACAGACCTGAAAAGGAAATACATTATATTTGGTATTTAATTCCAGCTTGGAGATGGGAGGACTGTCCACTTCAACGTGCTGAAAAGCAAGGGCCAGAACAAAAGTGGTATTATGCTACAAAGCAGCACTGCAGATAGGAACATTGCTTGTGACATATACTTGGGGATATATGAGGGATGAAAGAAGAAATCACTTTGTTAAGTAATACCAGATTTAGTTCAGGAAGACAGTGTCGCCAAAATGCTTTCTGTTAAAGTATGCTGTTGAAATAAACACTGGAAAAGGCAAGCAGAAAATGCATTGAGCAGAAAGACCAAAAAAAAAAAAAAGTTATTTATTTATTTCTTGTTCTGGTAACTTGCTACAAGCCTCTTGGCCATCTTTTCTGCACTGGTGTAGCTTTAGAAATATAAAGGCTGATTAATAAGAAAGATTTAGAGTCATATGTCTGTCTAGGCCAATATTCTTCACTTGGTACAGCTAACTTTCACTATCATGTAAAGAAAAATGAAAGCCAAAAGAACGACCAGAAGGGGGCCAGAGGAAAATACGTATTTTCAGTCACAAACTCAGGATAGAAATAAATGGTGGAATACAAATATGAATATAAATGGAATAAAATAAAAATAAAAAGATTACACAAAAATAAACACAATAAAATTTGCTACTTTGGAGATATTAATAGGCAACATATCTACCTAATCATGAAAGGAGAATATTAAAATGATTTTTAAAGGCCGTTAAGTAACTGCATGAATTGTACAAAGCCATTTAATAGAAAAATAGCTTTCGGGAAAAGTAAAATGCTATGATAAAGAAGATAATGCTATGATTAAAAAAAAAAAAAAGCCTTCACACTTGGGGGCTGCTGTAGCAAGCAGCCCGACTCCTTCTTCAACCTCTCCCACAAACACACTGCACTGAGAGCAAATATGAAAGTTTTCATCCCAAAGGAGTTACATGCTTGAAGAAAGATGAAGCATGAGAAAAGAGAAGATAATAGTGGAAATCCAAATATAGCCTTCCCAGACATCAGTCATTTGGCAAACTACAAATCTTGACATAACAAGAAAGCTAGTAATAGAAGCTGAACACCAGGTTCTCGATTTTAAAGGACAAATTTTATAGTTAAAAATCCTTTCCATGCAGAGAACAAAAATCTTCACTTTTCTACTTGAGAACCAAGCCTTGTCACCTGTAGCCCTGCGTTTGTTCCAAACAGGTGAGGCTGGAATCCTCTCCCCTCTGCCCAGCAGCCCACCTGGCTGCCCTCCGACGAAATGCTGCACGGAGCCCTCTGAAGGCACTTCTGGAGCCTTGACAAGACTGGAAAGTCTTGCCTTTCCCCTGCAGCTCTGCCCTGCCCTGCTGTGGACCTGATCTGGATGGAGCTCAGCTAGAGAACTAACAATAGCCATATCACCTTTCCAGCCACGAGACCTCTAACAGCAGAGGCAACAACTGTATCTTTCATCCTCTCCTGCCTGAGAATCAGTTTCCCCTTATTGCGTTGTCTCTTTCCATCCCACAGAGCTGTCACACGTCCAGGAGCCTTCACCGACACGTGGCAGCCGGCCATGCCGTGCTGGGACCGGCGTTGCCGCGGGGACTATCATGCCCACCAGGTGCGTCCTGTGGCAGCAATACTACTGCAAAGTGTTTTTCAGGGTTATTTCTTGGCAAGTCCAGCTATGTAAAAGAGCTCAAGCTTGGGCTATTTTTGGCTTTCAGCTGTCAGCAGGTTCCTCTTTGCAGATTCACAGTAATGCCAAGATGGGCAACTGACTCTCCTCCATTTCAATGCACGTAAGCCATGTTAGTTAAAATTAGCTTTGGCGACAGTTTGAATTGTTTTACACTAGAGAGAAAAGTCTGCCACAGAAGAAAGGAGAAAGGCAGCAGCCAACAGAGTGGGTTCTTCAGCTGCCTCTCAGCTCTGTATGTCAGCAAAACAAAGCCCCTTACCAGAAAGCCAGCACTTGCACTTACTGGATGGCAGGATGGATATGAAACTTTAGGCTGGGGCCTAAACAGCCACATGGATTCATCTACAAAAAATTTCACTTCCAAATATGCTTGAACACTGGGTATTGTTTGGTGTTTTTAAGAGTGAGAACTGCTTTATAAATGCATCCCTGACAGTGCCATAAGTAATGTATGCAGGGGGGAAGTTTGCTGTGAAGGAGGAGTTGAGAATTTGTTGTGAAAGGTAGGAGACAGCCCAGTCACCAAGGAATTAGAAATAATTCCCATACCTAATTCCAGGCAGGAGCCAAACTCTCCATTTTGCCTAAGCTGTAGGCAGTGAGATTCATGGGCAGGGGCAGTCAGCCAGTGTGCTGGAAACCTGTCTGTGAGACAACAGACCCATTGAGAGGGGAACTGGATAAATACACAAGCAAATTCTTTGTTTCCCTTCAAAGCACTCAATTCCAAAATAATCTACCAGGGAAAAATCTAAAAAGTAAGCCAGCAGCAATAGATATTATCAGCAGATATCATCATGAAATTCAACACAGCCCAGCTCCAGCTTTGATCTTACCAATTTTTAGGAATTTGAAAGATTTTTTTTTTTTACACATACATGCTTTCTCATCAAAGACTAAAAAAACACCCACACAACTCTTTAGCTTTTGTAACACATAGATTTGTTTCTAAATGCAAGTAATTGCTGCTCTAAAATGGGAACTAAAATTCTATCTACTCCTTTTGTTAAATAATATTAATTTGGGATAGGATACTTCACTGTGTGATGTTGAGGCTATGCCTCAATTACATCCCACTTAAGCAGGGTCGGACAGTTCTGCCTCTGTGCTTGTTTCTTACATCACCTGATGCCCAGGTGACAATCCAAGCCCATCTCAGACAGCTTAAATCAGAATTACAGTTTGTAGAAATCAGATAATAATAAATACTGAATAAGGCTTTATGATTTAAAGAAAAAAAGTTAAGTTTTGGACACATCATTAATGTCTAAATCAGAAAATGTGTATGGCCATTAATCACTAGTAATAATTTGAGACTGGATGATACCTATGGAGATCACCCTGACCAAACCCTGTTTGAACCAGGCTCAAGTACAGCAAGTTTCTTAAGGATGTGTCAAGTCAGGTTCTGATTGCCTCCAAGGATCACACCCCAAGACCTCTCTGGGCAGCATGTTCCAGTGATTGGAACTGTAAAAGTATTTTTCTTATGTTTAAGTAGAATGCCCTGCACTTCAGCTTATGCCCATTGCCTCTCATCCTATCACTGGACACCACTGAGAAGAGCCTGGCTCCATCTTTGTCACCATCTCCCATCAGGTCTTCACCCACACTAAGCTGGAGAATGAATTCCCCTGCTTATTTAATAACCATGACTTCATAAATGCATACAGATGGATCTGAGATCTTACCCATGGCAACCTCACCAGCTCCCTAAAAGCTCTCATCAGCTCTGGAGTGTGAGACAGTCTCAAACACGATGCTTTCACTGGAGTCTGCCACTCACTGCAGAAATGTGATAACTTGTGATCGGTACTTCCAGCGTGAGGCAATACCCTCGATCACAGGTATTACTGTTTAGAGGAGAACAGTCAAATGTAAACTCCAAGACTATTCTGAAGGTATCTGGACCTTCTCAATACAATCCTTTTTCTCTCACTAGAAAACAAGTTACAAAATACACTGGCAAACAGAATAAAAGCCATTCACTTGTAACTGACTTCAAAGGCAAGCGCGTGCTGCATGCATGCTGCTTCTCTTTGGTTCCCTTGAAGATTAACAATGGCACCAATTAATTAAGCTCAACACCCGTGCTTAAAAATGCACGAGTGAAATACTAAAATAATGAAATAAAACATTGTTTGATGGAATTATTTTCCTTGCCTTCTGATTTATGATCCTTAGTATTTACAATATCTAGGCAATTCTTGCGTGCATTGGGCCTAGAGCTTGTTTTGAGGAGATGATTCACAGAATTATTTGCCTGCAGAGTCTTGGTTATTAGACAAATGTGAAATATTAGGAAAAACATCATAAATCACAAGTGTTAGCTACACTGCCACCCTAAATATCACGGCAAGGTTTTGTTTTATTCCTGTACATGAGATTCAGGGCTAAACACCACCACAGGTCAGAGATTCTTTTTCCAGAACTATGGGACAATGAACAAAAAAAAATGTGGGGTCTAAATGGTCTAAATTTTTGGGTAGACCTGTGCGATGCCAGGAGTTGGACTTGATGATCCTTGTGGGTCCCTTCCAACTCAGGATATTCTATGATTCTATGAAAACCACAAAAACACGATACTGAAAAAAGCACCATATTTAAATGGTAACTGTGTATTTTTCAGCTTCTAATTTCAAGGCTGTTAATCAAATCAAAATGGGCAGCATTGGTAACAAAAGCCCAGATAAATTCTGCTCTGTGATATCTTTAAAATACCTCTCCATTTGACCAAACATATACAGAACTGTGCAACTTTTATGTGCATATATAATGTAATATAAAAACAAAAAATCATATCTGTATGAACATTATTACTGGAAATAGCCCAGGATAATGCTGGTGGGAGATGAGAACATAAAAAAAAAATCATGGATTACATTCTTCACCTTTTTATTATACACAGAATTCTAGTATCTATAATGTTTTAAAGTACTTATATACACTATAGTCTAATATGATTTATTTGGTTATTGCAATAACATTTTAGTGCCATTTTATCTGAGAGTTCATGGAATGTTTTAAAATCCAAGCCTAATGGAAGCCAATCAATCATCACATTTTCAAAGAACAAATTATTTAAGTTTTTGTACTACACGGAGCTAATCACTGCACAGAGATATCCTATTGTTTTGACTGATGTCATTCATTTTTCTTTAGGCTGACCTGATTGATAGTCTAAGTGCTGAAGTTAACCAGACAAATGGATATGTACTTCTGGGGTATTTCCAGTCCAGCTGCCTTTTTAGCACTAAAAACTGCATATGCCTGATAGCAACGTGCAGCTGCTCCTGCTCATACAATTGAAATTAAAGTCTGGAACTGAAAGTGACAGCCTACACTTTTTCCTCTTACATTAAGGATTTTGTCCATGATGCCTCTAAGCAATCAGTAGTTATAAATGAGCTGTATTAAATCCATGTCTATATTTGACTATGTGGTGGCCTGGTTTCCAAGTTCCCACTTTCACATCTTAAAACACTTATTAATAGCACTGCTGAGACACCCAAGTGTCCATTTCTTCCTGTCCTTTGTGAACTGGAATCCAATGCTGTGTCATATTAAGGCTGCTGCTTTCGATAACCAGAAAAATCCTCAACATGCCAAGAATTAGCTAGACTTCATCAGCGGAACTGACTAACTGAAGTCAGTTGGATGATTACATGATTAAGACGAGCAAAATTTGGCTTATTGCATGCAAAATCTTCAGTAATAGGAAAGCAAACTTCCCTAAAGCCCGTGAAACCTAACACAAGACATTTCCAGCCCAAAGTACTGACGAGATTCTTTGACTCTAGTGTATTATGTTACTTCTTTATTGGCTGACATGTACTATAAAAAGTTTTAGGAAAGGTTCACATGAAGAATTAAAGGAAAAGCTTGCATATCCATGATTTTTCATTTATGCAGTCATTGGACCAAATATATCTCTGGTTCTAAGCATTCACAGTCAAAGCCATTAAAGCACAGATATGTTTGGCCTTTATGCTGTGACAGACAACATAAGCAAGTTATACAAGTTTCTGATTGTTTAATCTAAATTTACATTTTGAAGTCTGTCCCAGCATTTGCTGTGAAGAAAGTATCAGTATTGTTCTTTTTTTTTTTTTTTTTTTTTTTTTTTTTTTTTTTTATCTGTAAATGCGAAAAGTTTTCAGCCTTTGGTACTGCATGAGCAAATCTGCCAGTTTTTTGACACAAACTTTTATGTTGCAAATACAAGCTGCACACAACTGCTCTGAGGACAAAATGGCAGAGCTAGGAAGAAGAGAGGGGTTTATTACCTGACAGAACACAAGTATCTCTTTGTGCAGCTGGACTTTTAAACAAACACATGAAATTCCAGAAATACAACGGTTTCATGCAGACTGATTCTTTGAGCAAGTAAACTAAAACAAACAGATGTATATATATTTATGCATGTACAGGACAATGAATAAAACAAAAAAGAACACTTTTCATATCTCCTAGAATCATTTCCACTCCTTCATCATCAGTGAGGAAAGAAAAGACACTTGCAGAGCAATTCCTAACCAAAACCCCATTCTCTACTGTTTTCATGAAATGGACAAACTAGATTTAGAAGGAACTCTGTCTCGTGCCCATGGAGGACCTCTCATGATGCTTTTAAAGGCTGGCTTCTTCTTTACGAGCGTACATTTTTGCTATAAAACCAGGAAGCTGAAAACCAAAGTATTCTTTTTATATACAG
The DNA here is from genome assembly GCA_011075105.1 of Heteronetta atricapilla. Classification (NCBI taxonomy): domain Eukaryota; kingdom Metazoa; phylum Chordata; class Aves; order Anseriformes; family Anatidae; genus Heteronetta; species Heteronetta atricapilla. Next base: position 2,902,664 of record CM021742.1, read on the forward strand.
GCATCTCTTTCTAAGTATCACTGGCAAAGCTACTGCTTTGACTTAATTTGCAATTACACCAAGTACGAACAGGCAATATACTCCAATTCCCATTGCCTGCAAGAAGCGTATTTACAGTATAGGGACTGCCAATACTGCATAATAGGGCTTTTGCAAATGGAATTTTAACTGTGCGCCACCTGACAGAAGCACTCATATATGGTTTGAGCAGTAATTATGTTATTCTTGTAAAAAAAATCTGCCCTGTAAGCTGTGACCTAAAGGTCACTGCTGCTGTACAAGAAAAATAACAGTAAAACAAAAGGCAAGTACAAAGAATTACAAAAAAAATTGCCAATATTAGTCCCAGTAAAAATAACACAGCTATAATAAACATCGACACATCATTTAATTTTACCATTACTAACAATTTTTTAAAATACTATAAATCAATCTGATGGTGCCTGTCATGAGTTTAATGAAATTTTACTGGAAGCTACCTTCATTGGAAGAAAGCACTTCCAATTTCTGCAATGGTTTTTCAGAGACCAGGCCAAATGGCTCACCAACCACAGAAATGTCATGAATACTATAAAGGAAAGCAACGTGAAGAAGGTATTTTCATACTATGCCTGCTGAAGGAGAAAGTATATTTGTAAGGATAAAAACCTGCTCCCCTTAAAATCAATTAGACATTTTACTGCTTAGTAAAGGTTGTGATGCCACAGGAGCTATTTATTTTTGCAGTTATTCTTGTCACCAAGAAATGGCACACTGTACTTCTATTAAATCACATTTTGCTAAGGCCAAATTACCACAACACAAATATTTTCAAGCGATAAAAATCTATCAATGTAAAAAATTAATTCATCCCCAACCTGAGGCTGAGTCCACAAATGTTCACTTGATACCTGACATATGCCTACTGCAGACACTGCCACAACGTGCATTTGGCAAACTGGAAAATACTGGACTAAGCTTCACATTTACTCCAAAATTTCATATCAAAACACCTGCTCTCATTTAAGGAAAAAAAAAAAAAACAACAACAAAACAAAACAAAACACCACACTGGGATCTCTCACAATTTTGTATATAGTTGATAAAACATCCATATTTAATAAGTACATTATGAAAAGCAAAACTTTTTGCAAGCACCTAGCACTACAAGGTTTCTATGAAAGTGAAAGTTTCTGTGAAAGTTTCTATGAAGCTGAGTGAACATTTCATGCTTTTCCTGCTGTTTTCCCTTCTTTTATCCTTTTATTTTTTATATATATTCTGGTTTTGAGATATCTCTAGACTTCACAAAGGTGACAAAATCCCTACAAAATTATGTAAGGTCTTCCTGAAAAGCAGTGACTGAAAATTGGACGTGTTTCCTCCCCATATGAATGCTTCATAGGGAAGCTTTCTGTCGTTCCTCTCTGTACAAGTGAGATCGCACCGCTCCGCACCATTGCACAAATCCTGTCACTCCACCCTGGCCTGGGAGCCTCGATGAAGCCAGCAGAGTTGAAATACCAACAGAAGGCAGACCATGCAGTGTATTTCTTGTATTTTTCTTGAAGATCCTAAACTGAGACAGCATTACACAGAGCAGAGCTATATATACATTAACATATTAGTATTGCTGGCTGTAGCATTTGCCAAGGAGTTGGACAGATTAGACAGAAATCTTGATTAAGGTGGATCAAAATGATTAGGTTTGAAGTGTCCAGCGAGCATTTACTTGATATAGTGCAGTAAGTAGTTATATAGTGGAATTTCAGAGCAAAAATATCACATCAAAAGTCAACCGTCGGCTGGAATTTTAAACAGCCGCTGCTTAAAATGCGACAGGCTTTTGCTTAGACTTTTGCTTAGTATGGAGAACAAGAATTTTAAAAACCGTAAAAACAAGGCCCTGCAAAGCACAGAATACAGATACTCTCAATTTGACGAATAAGTAAAGGACTTGTTTCGTAGCTGGGATACATTTAAGGTCAGGATAAGTTATTCCACATGGAATTGGACTTTGGACAAGACGTTCCCCATCTTTGGCTGCCAGCTACTTTGTGTCCACAAGGTCTCCTGCCTTCATCACAGCTTTGCCCTGGGGTCTGGTTGTCTTGTCATTCTTGTTCTGCCAACTCATTTATTTTGTTGTGACAAAAGACATTCTGCCACAGGATGAAACTGCTTTTGATGACTTTTATCATACTTCTGGCCACGAGTCTCTATTTTACAAAGAGCTTATGGTGCACAGATAGCTGTGTGAGAACATCTTATTGTACAAGCACTCCTTTATTTTTTTTTCCCCTCTTTAATAAGAAAAATGCTCATCGTAGCATTAATGAATACAAACTAAAATGGCACACTTCAGTTCATACACTGCAGCGGAGGTTCTGCTACCTGTAAAAACCCGTGTTTTTCCCTGGTGACTGAGTTGAGCTATCACAGACATTTTGTATTTTGCATTCAAAGAAAAAACGTTCAGATTTTTTTCAAGACTTGGAAATGGATCTGAGGAAGAAAAAGAGATAATCTTTCATAAAGATGATCTTTCATAAATGAATTACTCTGAACCTTTCACCCTCTAATTTTTAAATTCAGTCCTATATTATGTCTCCTTTGGTTCAGAAGACCTGCTTGTACTAGCTTTATACTTCATTTGTTTCTTTCTTTTCATCTCTGTAAAACATACACCATCCAGAAATTTGCACTGGGACTTTTATAAATGTATATATTTCTATATAATTAAGTTCCACTTCTTTGAATGTATACACCAATAAAAGTATCAATATTAGAGTCCAAGAAGCAGCAAGAAAACAAAACTTTTACGGAGCCAAAAACATTGAAGCAAGAAAGGACTTTTACAATGATCTCTCTTGACTTCCTGTAAAACTTATTTCTCATAAAGAACTTCAACACCTGCACAGCCTGAAGCAAATTTATAATAATCTGTTAAACACCTTTAAGAAAAAGAGTTTTTGTGCAAGAATTTCAAATGAAGCTATCACTACGTATATACAAGCAATGAATATTTCCAGTAGTCACATAGCACAAAACTGTATCTTTGAAAAAAGGGAAAGAATTGAGACCCTCACTAAACAAAATGCACAATTTTCCCTTCCCTAGCACAACTTCCTGAGCAGCTTTTTCTCAGCCTACTCTGTTTTCTCATTCGTAATTGTGTTTTATTTGTCATGATGTCTAGGTTAATCTGGTTCCTGTTACAACTTCTCTGAATAAAAAATGTCAAGTCATAGTTTATAAATAGATGTGGCAAAACGGAAAGCTTTCCTGGGAAGTATGGAATATGAGTACGGAATGATGGCAACTTCTGTTAAGAGTAACTTTTTTTTTTTTTTATGTCAGTTAAGATTTTAGTTGCTATATATTTTTTTTTCCACCTACAAAACTAACCCCAAAATGCCTCCTGCACCAAAACCTGTGATTTTTATCTAATATCACTAGAAATCACCAACGTTTGTGTGTTCAGCAGGGCAATGTTAATTTATCTGTTATGCGTTTGAGAAAGAGGCATTAAACTTAATGTTGCAATAATCCAAAACGGCTTCACACGTAAAGCAGAGCATCCGTGCTGGGTTTGCAGAGATCCAAAGGTGTCCGTCCTCATTCCATCCTCCTGTCACATCCCCACACAGGAACCTCCCTGCACATTCCCGTGCAGGCAGCGCCTCAGCTGCTCGTGTCAGCTCAGAGGAGCCCAGGCTCACGTCCACACGTGGATGGCACCGCAGAGCTGCGCGGCAATTCCTGGTGATACCCCCGGCAGGGGAATTAGTCCGTGATCCTGCTCTCTGGAGAATGAAATCTCCAAAACATACCTTTCCTATGCGCTTGCTCACCAGTAAACATTTTGCTTGAATTATTGCTCAGATTAGCTTAGGATCACGTATCTCAGGGACAGACAAGGAGATAAGCTTTGTCAGATCAGCTAAGTGTTGTTTACACAGTAGCACTGAAAAAGTCTTTGGAAAAATTCGTAGCATATTGTGCTGTTTGGCACAACGAAGGGCATCAAAGCCTGGAGCTCAAAATGTAAACATAGGTGTGACACCTCCAAGATTTCAACTAAATAGTTTCAAAGACTGTCAAATGGACATAGCCAGATCCTGCTTTTATAGCATCTGTAGTTTAAACGTGGTTGGGGTGACAGTGAAGGGAAAGCTCATACCTATGAAATGTAGGAAACATAGCACTGTAACTGATCCGCTGTCTAACAGGGAACTAATGTAAATCTTTCAGCAAAGGGGAAATATGTTTTGAATGTTTACTTTGAGTGATAAGGCCCCCTGATACATTTTGAACCTGCTCAGCTCTGTAAGGAATCTTGCCTGGAAAGCCTGTGAGCATTAGTGTAATGAGTGGTCAAAAAAATCTGGACTGCCAGCCCTATTTGCAAATATAAAATACATAGCTGGGCAGTGTGCTAAATGGAGTCTTTAACATTGAGACTAATATTTTCTAATGTTTATTTAAGAGCCCATAGTGATGAGAATTGCTATGTATAGGTATCATGTTATTCCTATTAGTGGGAATGAAGAATAACACAAAAGAAGTTAAGCAATTGTTGAGTTTACTCCAACAGAATCCTATCCAATTTCCATTTTAGCAAGAAGAAATAGAGTTTTGTAATTCCCAGATACATTGTTTTTAAAATATAAATGCAGCTTTCTGTATAATTCAAAGAAAAATGGAAAATGGAAAAAATGATTTTCTTTCCTTTTTTTTTTTTTTTTTCCTTTTCCCTTTCCTTAAAAGATTAAATTAAATATGGATGTTTGAAATATTTTTGTTTGGAGGTGTTTTTTTTTTTTTTTTTTTTTTTTTTCCTTTCATGAAAAGCACGTAACTTTGCTCAGTTATGGTTGAGAGAAATATTGTTTAAATAAAATGCCTGAAACAAAATCTCTTGAGTCAACGGAAAGACTTTCTCTGGCTCCCTGGGCATTTGATCAAACTTTCATTCAGAAAACATTTTTCTCCACCAACATACTTAAGCTGTTAAAATTAAAATGCAATTTAAGCAATTACATAAATAAGAGTAACAAATGTTTCTTTTCCTAAGTGCAAGCAGGTGTAGAGCACCATCAAGGTTGTTCTGCAAGAGCCACAATCTCCACTTACGTGAGCAATGCCGGCAGAGACCAAGACAAAAGTAACAAAACATTACAAACCTTAAACAAGATTAGCCCAGTTTACATCCTGTTGTGCAAACAGATCTACATCATCATCTATTTGAACTATGCCAACTGTTATTACAAGCCAATGTTCACACACATAGTCATGTTACTTTGTGAGCACAACACAGAGAAATACGTAATGTATATACATTTAAATGCAGTGGCTGTGGTGCTTTGGTTTGCATGATTGATAAGTTAGGCAATTAATTATACTTAAAAGAAATCAGAGCTCATCTACCAATTTATTTGCTTTTAAGTACAAATTCCACTATGTACTGCTACTATAAAGTATTCCTCTCACTGGAATTACACTGAGGTTTTTGAAAAAAATCTGATTCAAATATACAAGGAAGTTGCAGAATTTCTTTTAAAGGATTTTACATGACAGATGCTTTCCACTCTTATATTTCCAAAACCTAGCTCAGCCCTTAATGCTCAGATTTCTGCTTTTGCCGATAACACACAGCCCAAATCTAAGCAGAACAATATCCCAATTCTTTATAACATTTCTGAAAATAAAAATTTAAAATGAGACCCTCAGCAACAGCAGTTCAGCAGCTTAGGTATAACACTTATACTTGAAACATACTTAACATACAGAAGTTAGAGAATCTATTGCCTATTAATGACAACCTCTCTCCATTACTCCAACTGTTGTATTTTTCTTCTATTTGTCCCCAAACACTCAATCAATATTTACTCATGCTGTCAATACAAAAGCTGCAGTGTATTCATTGTAAAAGTTTTCTTTAGTTAACCAGAAAGGAAAATCCCCAGATAGCGCAAAATAGATGCTGAACTACAGCTAAGCATCAGATTATAGAGTTTTGTATAATGTCAATAAAGTATTTTTGTGGTTTCTAATGGTTTCTCTTTGAACTATTTTTTGTATTTTCACTTCCAGTATGTTATTCTGTATGGACATATAAACTTTATTAATAAATGCTTTAAATCTCTTTTTGTACATATTTTTCCCCTTGATTCTCTCCTGCTTATTGATGAAATAAAACTGAATATAAGATCAAAAGGCCACCAAAAATTAATGTTGAGTAATATAACTGAAAACTAAATTTGTATTTGCCTCTCTTTATATTTGTCTCTGCCAATGTCATCACTACTTTTAAACTTTTTTTTTTTTTTTAAGTCTTATGATGATCTTCCATTAAATTCTTCTTTATACACACATTCTGCTCTCAGAAATCAGTAAAACGTGCAGCTGTACAATTTGCTAGTTTGCACTGGTTAGGCTGCATTTCCTCCCATCTTTGTCTCACATCAATAATCTTCAGCAAAATCCTTCTGGAGACAGAAAACAGTATTGAGAGGAACAGAGTTAGTGTTTCTCAAGAACCAGCTGACAAGGTGTGATGTATGCAATATAATGACAGAAAGAAATGATGTGAGACAAAGAGGATTTCAACACTTATTTCAGTACAAGACAACAAACATTGAAGCATTTGCTTGGTTACTTTAGAACAGCTTGGGAACAGTAGAAAGACAATTATGCAAAGCTGATTTTCTAAACAAGCCTGCTTTGGAAACATTTTGAATAACCACTGTAGGAATGATTTTTACTGAGCTTAAGAAAGTTTGCAATTCAGTGGCTTTTTCTTTCCCACGTATAAGTATGCAATAGTTACATATAGCCATTAGACTAAATACAGTTTTGTGGGAAATAATTTGGTATAATGACTTTATAAATGACTGAAGGATTTCATTACTGACCTGTATTGAAGGGAATGCTGGAGAGGTTTGAAAAAAAATCTTTCCAGATTTCCATGTAATTGGCAGGCAGTATTGCACTTGCCTGATCTCTGATGAATGCCACCCCCTCAGAGCATGCCTACGGCTGCTGTTGATTTAACTTCACTTACCGGAGGATATGAAAATTTGGGTACAAAGCAGGTATGGTTGAAATTAAACAGACAGTTCATGGCAATACCAATATAAATACAGGGGAATTTCACTGAGGTTGGTGTGGGTGCTTTGCACTTCTGTCAGAGGTAGGAAGCAGGATTTGGTCCATAGTCACACAAATATCTGCCAGAAACAGGGGCTATCACTGTTCCCTTTCTAAGGACCGTTCCTTAGCACTAATACTGCCTAAACCGAGGGCAAGATGAAAGAACTTTGGCCAGGCATCATCACCCAGTTCTTGATAATCTTTTATTTGGAAGGCCATCAATCCATCACCCAAAGCTGGCATCCATTACACCTCGCCCTCCACTGCTGAGCTCTGCCGGTCACGTAGGGCAGGCGCGGGGAGCTGTCTCCCCGCACTCCACCCCGCCTGTCCCCAGCCTCCTTCCCCACGGCACCAGGGCACGGGGGGCGGTGGGGGAGCCTCCCAGAGCAGCCACGGCAGCGAGCAGACCCTTGGGGTTCCCCGGGAAGAAAGTACCGAGGGGCCCGGCCTGCGGTGCCCCGCCAGGTGGCGGTGCGGGGCGGCTCGTAGCGCCGGGCCGGGCCGGGCCTGGCCGGGCCGCCGCGGGCTGGAGGCGGGCGGCGGCTGAGGGGGTGCTGAGGGGCCGCGTCCTGCGGCGGGCTGGGGGGTTACTCACGGGGAGGCAGCCGGGTAGAAGGAGCCGTGAAGTGCCGGCGGCAGAAACTGCAGGCTCGTCGGTACTTTGTGGCCTCTCGAAACGGTTTTTTTAAACAAAATTCGTGCTTTGGTTTCTGTGCGGTTCTGCCGTTACTGCGGGAAGCTCTGCGGTCATCTGCAAACAACGGCACTGAAGTCACAGCATCTGTTTCAGAGTTATCAGCCTTCAGAAGCTTTCCGATTTTATCACTGCACTCTCAGCTGTGAACAACTAATTAATCTACATACAACGTTTTACAACGAGGGCTGTAAAGGAGAGACTAACAAATTGGTTGCACTGCATTATACAATTAGCTTTTACAAGTGTTCTGCTTTACGGTTAGAATTAGTAATCAGGTTGTTTCTATTTTTGTTTTTATTACTGCTGAAAATTAGCTTGGGATTACAGCTACACATGCAAATGTGAAAAATTACATTTTTAGTGGTAGTAAAACTACATTTCTATAGCCATTCGGGGGAGCAAAAAGAATCATGTCACATTTACTAGCTCTTCCCTAAAGGTGATTTTTTTTTTTTTTTAATATACATTTCTATTTGAAGTATCTTTTATTATCTGTCGTTTTATACAGATAGTGCCAAGAATCTCTCCCTCAAGGAGTTCTTTAACCGTGCAAGATACTCCTTCAGGGCATGTATCTCACTTCAGTCTTCTGAGCAGTTTTGAAGCTACAATACCAGCAACGGCGTTTCAAACCCCTTCTGAAAGCAACTTAGGGACTGTAGCAGTGGGACTCTGGCAGCACTTTATGATGAACATGCACAGCCATGGAGAGGTTTAAGAAGTGGATCTAGAGCATGGGAAGCTAAATGGAAAGATGTATCAATTCCAACAGCCTCCATGATATGTGTGAATTATTATTAAACCCACATACCCAGAAACTAATCAGCTGCTCTCTGTTTATTTGATTTTCCTCATTTTCAGCTGTCTGAAAATAAATTAAAAAGATACTACTTCATATACATATGTATATAAAGTACTATAAAGATATATACATATGTATGTAAAGTAGTATAAAGATACTACTTTACATACATATGTATATCTTTTAATATAAAGATACTACTTTATACTACTTTATATACATATAAACTATATATGTATATAAAGTAGTATCTTCTCTTATATATATATCTCATATATATATGGATGTTTTTACGAGAATTAACACTTTTTTACACAACTAGCAAAAATCAGTGATTTTGTACCAGGTAGTACAGTGCTAGTTACAAAGAATTCTGTACATTTAGAAAATAATGGGTAGCTATTCCAAGTGCTGACTAGGAATTTGCAGGGCACTCATCCTAAGATTAATGAAAAGCACATAAGAAAACTCTGCAAATCACCTGGAAAACATAACCTCAGAAGCAAGCAAATATCTGCTAAGGGATTTACTCTCCTTGCTTTTGCATAAGGAAACGCATTGGTATTAAGGGCATGGTTAATCCTAAGGAAGGATAATAAAATCCACCTCTTCTCTCAAATGTGAGAACCTTGAGGACTGTCAAAGCAATTTTTCATTCTCTGAATTTGTTTCTAACATATTATTAGAAGTCTGCAGAAACATTCAGTGCTGGATAAGTCTTCCCAGTGTATTCAAAGTAATATTGGATGCAATATAAAAAGTGGTTTGGCCTTTTAAGAAAACCATCAGTTCAAAGTATTTTCAGCATAATCCAGGACACTAAATCACTAGTTAAATAGAAACATTTACTGACAGCCCAAGTACAAATGTTTTATTGTGAAGAGCAATGAATATAATGACCAGAGCTGTAGCCTCTTGGTCTGGCTAAACAAGGTGGTGGCGTTGGTGGGTACATAGGATTAAAATGTCATTGCCAATGTCAGGGCTAAGCTGGCAAGCTAGAAGGAAAGCAGGAAGAGTGCCCAACAGGCCTATTAAAGCATTAGAAAGACTTTAATATTTTCTGTCAGTAAATAGGTCTAACTGAGATAGCCTTATGTACTCCAAAGAAGGCAAAAAGTTCCTTTGAAGTCATTAAAGCTGTTTATAAAGTTTAATAAAATGGAAGACAAGCTGCTCCCAAACTGATAAGCAATCTCAGTGCTGGCTGAACAAACCAGCCCTAAAAGCAAAGGTTTCCATGGGGTAGGTCCACACTGAAATAAATTGTGCAAATCCAAGCTTGCTTTAATCAAGTACCAAATCAGCTTTAATTTTACTCATTCTAGTCTGTGCAGCAGAACACACAACCTAGACATCCACAAACCTGCCTGTGCTTGCAAAGTCCACACTAAACCTTGTGCTCCTTGTGCTCATCACTTCCCAAGCCTTGCAGAATTGTTTCACTATTAATTACATGCAATGTAACAACTGGCTTACTGAATATTTGAAGATCTCTGTATCCTAGCATCATGGACAACAGGTTTCAGAAATATGATGAAACCTTTTTGCAGCCAAAATTCCGGGGGTTACTATGCATGAAAATGCTGTTCAAAGATGTCGTCAGCCAGTTTCCACCTGTCCGATACTTAAAAAGAACTGTACCATACTACATAGATACCTCAGGAAAAAAAAAAAAAAAAAAAAAAAAAAAAAAGAAAAAACAAACAAACAAACAAACAAAAAAACCACCACAGCTTATGTGTTCAGAGGCTGGGTTCCCAGATTGCAAAATATTTTGTGAGAATTGTTTAAGAAATACATTATTCTTCTGAAGCAGTTAAATGCCTCCTGGTACTGTGATGCTCTGTATCTGATGCTAGCAGGCTCCTTTTCTGCAAAAAATGCCCAGAACAGGTTCACAGGAGCTTGCTCATTCTTTACTAGACAGATAAGACACCAAGTGATACGCTAGCATTATAATTATAGTCAAAGACTCACAGCAGAAACAAGGTACTGTTCCAGTACAGCTGAATTATGTAGTACTATATTCCAAATTCAGTAACATAAAAGGTAAAATGCAGTTTTTTTTTTTTTTTTTTTCTCTTCAGCTTTCAAAATGATCAGAGCAATACTATTCACATAATTAAAAGGAAGATTGAGTGGCTACCAGTGCACATAAAACCCCACTGTTTTTCTTCTACCAGCCCTTAATACTATCAGGGCTAGCTTGAAATACATAGCGAATGCTGTACTTGTACTAGTCAGAAAATAATGGCAAGGACAGAGTTTGCAGAGAGGAAAGTAAACGAACTGAGACGGAAAAAAAAAAAAAGAAAAAAAAAGACAAAAAAAATGACTTGTGTATGCACATATCCTTTTGCAGTTATTCATGGAGTACCTTCTATGTATGGCACTATTACATTTTCAGTATAGTATGTTCTTACATAAAACACACCTTACTACAGGATATTTGCACGACCTCTTCAATATTGCTAATCTGGGTTTAATTTTAGTGCCATTAGTTGACGATGATGAGATATGCGCTGCTATTAGATACTTCATTACTCAATTTTTCATGACCCAAAGTTGAGAAGAAGTGCAGAGGGCAAGGCACATTTTATTTTATTCACCGGATTATTCATGCATGCTCTGTGATGAGGGAGTTGCCATGATCGGTTCACCGTTTTGTTGAAAAAAAGCAAATTAGTAAGCAAGAAAGTATGCACTGGCTTGTCAGCTTTTACATTAAGGCTGCCTCGGGGTAGCCTTCACTTGCATGCTTTCCTCTATGTCAGAATTTCTTTTTAATCTACATAGTTTGAGCACTGAAGCATAACCCATTTCTTCTTTAACTGATTCTAAGGTTAGAAGTATACTGTTAAAAGAAACTTTAATAGTCTTTTAAGTCTAGGGTTAAATTATACTTCAGTGAATGTTACTTAGGCACATATGTTAAGCTAGGTACATTATGCTTCCAGGCTTTATTAAACAAGAGATCATAAACCAGGTCACCCCCACTGAAAATGGGTGATGTTGAAAAGAGTGCAGGAAAAGCCATCACAAATGCTATTTTCTCTCCCAGCTCAAAATTTGCTTTCCAACCTTTTATCAAACACAAAATGTTGCCAGATATTCATTTCTCTGTCTGAATAAAAGGGCGTTAGTTAAAAAAGAAACATACTGCAGAATGAAATGTTCTGAATTTTTCAGTGTTTTTTACAAATTATGTAAATCCTAGAGTAGCAAAGAACATTATCTCAATTTCCACATGGCAATCATCTTTGCTTAATGCAAGATATGTGCAACTTCTAAAAAGGAATTAAGATTAAGAGTCAACCCTTCAGGTTACCATTGAAACAATATGCAACAACCCTCTATTTAGATTATTTTAATTGAAAAGGGGGGAGGTTTAGACTTTTGACTCAGTTTGAATAGGTCTGATGTCTGCCTACACATACTTCCCAAGAGATACGGAAATCCACCTAGTAAATATTAGAAGTATTTAGGTCAAATCCATTAATAATAAGATCCATTCTAAACCATAAGCATGCTCGTGCTTAGGGTTTGCAAGGATACATCTCTGAGCACTGACAGGCTATGTTTCAGTTCTGCATACTGAATCTTAAGATCTGAAAGACAAGCATTTCATGGAGATTCTATAAAGAAACCAAAATGTGGAAAAAAAACAAACACCCTGAATTTGAAGGACTTGTTTCAACAACTTTTGACTGCAAAGATGCGTGCCTGAAAAAAGCATTCATTTGCAAAGCCAAAAGCTAGTCAAGGAACAGATGATGTATCTCTACTAACTCAAGATTACAACCACATTTGCTGCCTAAAATTAGTTACTCTAACAAAAACATTGATATGATCGTTCCATGGACAAAGTGCTCTCACAATCACAGCTGACTTCCAGTTCCTGTCTGAGGCGACTCTCTTCACTTGACCCTTCTGCTACCTGCCCTCTGCAGACTCCTTCCCACTCCTTGCTTCCCTGCCCTGAGTACCTCCCTCTGCTCCCGCTATGTTAGTCACATTCTCAATCAGCTACAGGTGGCCAGGGTAACTTTTACTTAGTCCTCTTTCAACACTTTTCTTTGGACCTTTTTTTCCAAGCTGGAAATTCGCACATGCTTTAGTCTAGACATGAATACACTGTCTGTTTTTGCTCCTCAGACAACATCTTTTCACAGTAACTTCACACATTATAGCTGAAAGTGGAACCTCGATATTTACCATTGGGGGAACAGAGGAAAAAGCAGCACCATTTTGGCAGCCCCAGCTCTTGGCTTCCGTAGGTACCCAAATTCTGATGGTGAATAGGGGCCACAGAGACAGCAGAACACACCACAGAGGAATACCACCATAGGGAAGATGACATCTTACTGCTGTAGAGCAGTTTCCTTAGCAGCCCCTTGCCAGAAACTCTTATAAATCCCTGATCGGCACCAGAAAATTAGGAGGCTAGAATGCTTTTTCTGAGTTACAGCTTTGTTGGTAGCTGCTGTAACATGGTGAAAATCAGAAGCAAGCCTGGAGGTGGAAGGGTGCCCCAATGCCACCTTTACACCCTAGCCACAGGCCCTAGTGAGACAACTTCAGTTTATACCTACCCTTGTCCTGAGTCCTGTGCTTCCCACTGAAATACACAGCTGAAAACCAATGTCTTAGCACACCTTAAAGAAATGAAAAACAATTTGCAAAGATATTCAGATTTTTTTTTTTTCCACCAGCCTGAGTTCTAGGATTTCTCAGTAAGTATATTCTATCACAAACGTACCATCTCTTAAAGGTTGTGAAATTCCTTCTTCAAGCCCCACTCTGTTCATCTCTCAGTACCCAGCTTGTGCCTCAAGCCCAGGCCACATTACTACTCACGGTTCATGAGTGCTAATACAGATTTTGTTTGAAAAGCCACACGTTAGCAAACCACAGTTATTTGCAAGCCTGGCCCACGGCTAGTGTCAGACATCAACACATAAGCAACACAGATATTTGATTTAATTAAGTCATGCCATCTGGGCCAACAATGAAGCCACTCATGTACTTTGCCTTTGCTTTGAGCCTGTGTAGTGCTCTCATCCCCTCAAAATTATTCTAAAAGCCAAATCTCCATGGAGTTTAAAGAACAGTTTCAGCTGCTACTTGCATTAGGCTGAATTTCTGCTGCAACATAATAAGGATTTTTCCTATCCTAATAAGCGAGTGACCAGGGTGCCACAGATTTATGTTCCTTAGTATAGTCTGCATGCTGCATCCACCATGCAGGAAATTACTAATGAGCAACTAAAAGGACTGAGCTATATATAGTACGTGTGCATACTACCATGTAGCAACCAACTTTATTCTGTCAAAGGTTATTTGCTGTGAAAAACAAAGGTAGGACCAAACGGCCAGGTGTAAGATGGGGAGAGTTGCTATTCATGCTCTGTAGGCGTTCTGCAGCATCACTGCTGCTGCTGCCCACAGACCCTCCCAACAAAGATTAGCCTTCCTACTGAACCAGGGGTTTTCTAACATGGAAACACATGCACAACCAACAAGAACCAAACCAAGTAATCTGTGACAAATAGAAGTTTAGGTTTTCGGAGATGAGAAATACTCAAATGCTTTAAGTCTTCGGACTCCAAAAGCTGTCTTAGGAAGGACGTGTCCAGCTGGCTGGATTCCCACCCCCTAGCAGTCCTGTCCTTGCTGGGGGTGACTGTGCTGTGGGGACCTGTTAGCACACGGGTTCAGGGCTCAGAGAAACAAAGCTAAAAAAATCCCATATAAACCCAGCTCCAGCTTTGTGCCACAGCCCTAACTGGGTCTCAAAACGCACAGCCATGCACCCTTACCACGTGGTTAAATGACTCGACAGCAGAGCCCCATAAGCAGACCAAGCAGTTTAGTAGGATTCTAAAAAGCTGCAGATACCTACAGGACTTGAGAATCCTGTAGGTGCAGGTACAAACCCATAGTGCATGGACAGAAACTTGTCCAAGATTGTCCAAGTTATTCTTAATTGTTCTTAAGCTGAACTGCAGCATGTCTGCCTTGCTTAAGGACAACTTAGCAGCTGTTCTCAGTGATGGGTGGTGTGGGTAACACCAGACCCACCATACATATCCAGTGCTATGGCATGCACTGTGTGACTGACAAATGTTTGATCACTGTATTAAACAGCATAAGATAGTACTTAGGATATCTATAATATTCAGCTTTTAAATATTTAGAGAGACTTCACCAAGTTTTTGTGAGGTAGGAAAGTAGGGAACACAAGCCAAGATCAAAGTACAATTATGCCACCCTAATTGCTGAATTTCCTGTACATAACCCAAGTCTTTGCACTCCCTAGTTACAACTTACATCTGACTAAATTAAACAATGAATTCTAACATACATTTTAGCACAAAAAAATATCCCATCACCGCGCTATTAACAACAACAACAACAACAAACATATATCCTGGGAAATAGCATCACAGAGCATTTTCAAGGGAAAGGGTATTTTTAAATTCCTGTTTTCCAAGTTTCTGTATTTAGCAATGCTGGGCAGAAAGTCAAACATTTTCTTTTACTGTAGCAGATGCGAACTGCTGAAACTTCTCACGCTCTTGCTACCATCTTACATTAGGAGAGTAAAAGCAAGTACTCCTAAGCATTGCTAAAATACCTACACTATAGACATGAACAACAAATGCACACTTTAGTCAAGGACTATTTAGTACCATCACAATAAACAGTCAAGGTTCAAGGACAGCTGCAAATGAATTTCTTCAGTATCAAGCATCTTCTGGGCTACCACAGGCTCCCTATTATTCTATGATTATGCCACTTACTATGCACAGACAGTTTTAATGGATCCGAAAGAATTATAACATAGGTCATTATGAAATATTTCACTAATGTACTTGATGCTCCTTTCCTTGCTTCCAAAAATACCACCACACTGTTTTAACATAGCTGGTTTATGTAGTAATGAATTTAGGAATATCCATCAGTAATGACGATACAGTGCAGAAAAACATTCTGCACAAATTAAAGTACTGGAATGTTCTTTAGCATGTCACTTGATAAACCAAACAAAGATCAACACTGTTATTAGTAATTGGTTAAAAAAAAAAAAAAAAAAAAAAAAAAAAAAGGAATAGAAACCCTTGTGGCAAAGCATTCAAAAAGTGTTCAGAATTAAGACATTTCAAAAAACTGCTAATACTGCTCTAAATATTTCAGAAAATATTTAATATGAATGTTATTACAGACTGCAAAATTCATTTATGTTTATTAAGAACTCAGAAACCATCTACCAAATTTATCTACTCAAATTTAACCTGAAAGGATTAGATGTATAAATTAAGCAGCAGTTTTAGTAAATGAAAAATCACACTGCTAAGCAAGCATAAGCTTGGTGAAAAAATGAAGTCGGGAGTATTAGGAAATAGCATATTTGGGTAAATAGGAACTCTCCATATTTACACATGGCAGGACTGGGAATGAAACCAAAGCAGTCTCTCTCTTGCATATATCACAAAGAATTCATATATATAATACATAACACTCTTATTACCGAAGGCAGTTGGTAGATGTGTGAGGTGATTCACAGTTGTAGCCCCCAATTCGGAAAAACTATTTTAAAAAACTGAATACAAAGAACAAGTCTTATGATAATGAGACAGGAGATGGAGTTCTATTTTCCCAAATGTAAAATTAATTTTGAAGACCTTAAATGTAGTCAGTACCCTCAATGCACTGACCATCTGTGTTGCCTCCCAAAT
Source organism: Heteronetta atricapilla (assembly GCA_011075105.1). Classification (NCBI taxonomy): domain Eukaryota; kingdom Metazoa; phylum Chordata; class Aves; order Anseriformes; family Anatidae; genus Heteronetta; species Heteronetta atricapilla. The sequence continues at coordinate 2,919,042 of CM021742.1, forward strand.
AGCTTACTGATGCAGGAAGGAGCCCTTTTTTCTTCTGCTTGAGTCATGGCCTCAGAAGCTGCTCAGCTGGAAGATTCTCAGTTATAGACACAGAAGATAAAGCAGACAAAGAGCAATGGCCAGAAACCAGAAGGAAATCTTCAGCAACAGTCTAGGAAAACATTTTGAGAAAGGACAACTGGATAGAGAACAGATAGGGAATGAGCCATTATGCTAGCAACACAGGAGTCAGATAGTGAAGTGTCATTATTGACACTGAGAGACATTAGTGAAAAAATCGTGCTAAGATACAAGACGGAAGACTGAGCCATCATACGTCTTTGGTAGAGCTTATAAAATCATGCTTTATAAAGTACAGCTACATTATAAGGTATACAATCATTAATTTCTGAGGCGTAGGGTGCAAAGATAGAATTTTATTCAACTTACAAATGAATTGACAAGGACTAGGAACTACTGACATCAGAATGACAATTTATTCAAAGCATTCAAACTCTGAAGAGCTACATAAGCCATCCAAAATAGACTATGCATAAGCATGTAGGAATTGAAGACAAAGATCAGACTACAAAGTTATTGCATGCTGAGCTGGAAAACAGACTGGAAGTGGGCATAAAGATGAAGTCACCTCACAAGAATATCATAATTGTTCCTTTGTTCCAGTGCAGTAAAAGGGCATAAGCATACTCTGAAGCCCACACCATTTGAATTAAGTGTGTTCTTAAGTTTAGTGTGATTTCAAGACGTACTTTAAGTGTTTTACTGATTGGGATCAATCCATTTTACAGTGTAAAAGCAATAGCTTTAACAATGACAAAGGATCTGTCTGTCAGTCTTAGACTTCTTTGGCACCTGTGACTGCTTGCTTTGGACTACATTATGAGACTTACACACATTTTGAGCTTTCTTAGGTTTTATCCATTTCATTGGGAAGACACACAAAGGCTAAAGCTTTACAATTCAGTCCAGGTCACAATTAACAAGATGCCAACCAAAGATGAAAAAGGATAATTTTCTCACTGCTTAGATCTTGGTAAGCGGTCCTCAGTTCTGTGGCCCTTGTCGAAATGGTGCCAAAATCTGGAGATCCTAGAGCCACTGCTGTATGAACAACTTCTAGCCCTTACCTTTCTGAAACAGACAAAGAATGAAAAGGGAGGGAAAGGAAAAGTTATGGCAATTTTTATGTCTTTTATGAAAAAAATACATATATATACACACATATATTTATATACACAAAATTGTAACATTAAAGTTAAGCAGAAGGCTCAACATCAGTTCTTCACCCTCTAGATCCAATATTAAAATGTCACTTGAAAAAATTTCAAGAACACGATAACTGACTCATAGCAATTGCAGATCAACTTATTTTTTCTTTTTGGCCTATCAATTCTCCACTGCTTAAAATATTCTGCAAGTTTCTCTCTTAGCCAAGCTTTTAGGAAGAAGATAAAATGACGCTGTAAACCTAAACTTGTTGTCCATGTTTTTGTTAATTGTGATATAGTATCAGCTGGTGGTCAAATCTTAAATTTAATTGCTCTTAAATTTCAGAAAGTTATCTGAAGTCACTGAGGACACACTCCTGCATTTGCTTGCTCACATGCAGAGCCATACAAATATACATATTTGTTTGAATATTGAGTTGCTATATCCAAACTATGTACATCTGTATGCATGCATATGCATGGATATTTTGGATATTTACAAACACTGTGCCTCTTCACTGCCTTGAGAGCACACTAAAACCCTTACTGACATAAACTGATCAAGATTTCAGCCCAATGATTTTTAGGCTGGGGCTTCCAAACAGGTGTTAGGATTTGTAGATAAGTCCTATACTGTCACATGGTTCAAACCCAGAGTACAGGGTCAAAATATGCCAAAGGTTAAGAATCATTGTTTAATGCTATTTATTTCCAGCAAAATTATGCCAGACTGTCTTTAAAATAGGCTTTTCCTAAATTTTCCTCCTGCTGTTTCACCTGATTGGATTAATCTATTTTCCACTCAATGGTATGAAATAGCTGTGTGACAAAGTGAAAAAGAAATCCCAAACAGAATATAAAATTAAATATAAATTATTTGAAAGTATGTTACAGCAAAGGATAAAAACACATAATTCTATCATCGAGAAGAGTTGACTGTCAAAAATCCAACACACAAAGTACATATGAAATATACAATCTGTTTTTTTTCATGTTTGAAAAATTACATTAATCCTTTTAGTGAATTTTTTTAACGTGTGGAGTACATTAGTCTGGATTAACGGATGGTGTTTATCATACTTTGTATTGTGGTTTCAGGAAATAGTCTGGCAATGCTAGGTTTCTACAAATGGATTTAAAATTAATCAACATCTATTTATGAGAAAGTTTAAACCATTATTAATACACTGTAAATACAGATCTCCTTAGAGCTGACCCCAAGTGTCTACCATCTGCTGAACTGTTGTAATCACATTTTTAAAGAGCATGGTCATACATAATGATTCTTCTCAGGAAAGAGCATCCTTAAGTACATCAGCAACATTTTAAATTCCACTTGTGTAATGCAATAATTTCCTACTGCCCTTTGCTAAGGAAAAAAGCATATGGCGGTGACTAAAAGCCAATCAAGCAACCCTTGATTTCTTTTCAGTGCTGCATGAGTGATGAAGGGTTTTTTATTTATTTTTAGAAAAAAAAAAAAAAACTAAAAAATGATAGCTCTCAGTTTTTTTTTTTTTTTTTTTTTTTTTCATGAAAAGTAAGTACTAATGCTGGATTAGCTAAAGCATTTTTTATGTTAATATAGGTACACATAACATTAAGTCCAAATACTAATGGTGTGGTAAATTCAGCTATATTATACACATGAATTAAATCACAGTTTTAGCAAAGCCAGCTGAATCAAATATAAGCGTACCAAACAACTTAATTTGAAGTACTCCATAAAGTCCTTTCTAATCCTGACAACATTATTCCAAATTAATGAACAAGGTATGAAGCATCAGTTTACAACTCATCTATTGGAAACAGGGACAACTCATCCTGTACTCACATTATTCACACATCAAGGACAAGCAAAGCTATTCATTTAAGACATTTAACTTCTTTTTATGGGACAAGTGGGAGAGAGAGGGGAGGAGAATGCACCCCCAGATCAGCCTTCCATTTCCATGACACCTGTCAGCACACAACCCAGCTACAGGGCACACTGCAATATGTTTTTAAACAATACTGCCACATAGCCCCTGCTGGCCACACCAACCTTCCTGTCTCCAATGGCAAAGCTATTTGGGGGCTTCTGCAGGAAAGCAAGTGAAAGAGGCGTGTTATACATAAAACCATCTTAGTTCAGTGCTCTTCTTGCAAATCCTTCCCAGCATCAAATCCCTCTCTAACCTGTTGAAGCAATGAAACCCTACTTGTACGGAGACAAAGGAAAGACACGTCATTCAGATTTCTAAAACTTAATACATATTTTTCCACTTACTATGCGTTCTTTCAGCTAACTGATAGTCAAGATCAGGTTTTATGCCTGAACAATGTAAATCAGTGACAACTGTCACTGTTTAACAAGAGCCAACAGCAAGGAAGTTTTCTTTTAATTTCCTATTTTGGTAGTGTTTTCTATAATAGGCTTATGGCGCATAGCCAAGACTCTCACACACTATGTTAACACAATTAAATAATTTTAATCAGCAGCTTTCCTGTGAAATGAGCAGCAAATGCAACCAGAATATATACTGTCATGTTATTGAAAGGGTTCATCTCCTATTTCCCAGTGCAACTGCACAATTCATTCATAGATACTTGTTTTTGTGGAACAGATTGTCAGCAAATGTTAACTTCATTGGCTAAATGATATTTCAGTGATTCATCCCAGATGACATGTTGTTTGTCTGGGGGGTGGGGGGGGGAACTGTAACTAACTCTGAAGGAGAATGTTAAAAAATCTGTAGTACTGGGCCATCATTTTGGAAGTATATTTACAAGACACAAACAGCAGTGCAACTACCTTCTCCCACTTCTGTCTCAAAACATCTATACTTACATATCTCATTTTTGCCCTTTAAAACTGGAAACAACATTTCACCATTTTAGAGGTGAAATTAGGTCACAGAATCTAACACAGAATGACACGAGCTCTTCCTGGGCTCCAGTTATGATTTTCAGCTGCCTGCAGTGCTTAGACAGCAGGCTGCCAGGCTCCAGAGAACTTCACTGCTGTATACTGCTCATTCTGGATTAAGAAAATAAGAATGAACTGTGCACCTCTCCACCCATCCTATGCTGTTGTCAATATAATTCCAGCATATATTCTGAAGCCACTAGCTCTCCTTTGGAGATTTCTGAAGACTTTTTTTTTTTTTCTTTTTTAAATCCAAGATATTGTTGAGTTGTCGAGTTGAGCAATTATCATCCCAGCTAAAGTCTGTAACTTCAAAAAATAATTTCATTTTTATATCTCATTTTAGAAATATTTTTACTGTGAATCAGGCACAAGATTTATTCAATACTGTGATCCACATATAGTAGGCATGTTTCACATGGTATTTTCATTGACATTCACCAATCTTATGGATAAACAGAATGACTACCACTAAATCAATTGAGCAATTGCTCCTGATTTTCTTTTTTAAACTTTCTTCAAATCCTGCTAGAACTAAACCTGTCTGTAATTCTTCCAATTAAAACAACTACAGCAAGCAAACAAACAAGCAACCACCAAACGCAATCTAGGAGTTTCAATGACTCAAACAATCCATAGTAAGATACTGTTTTTCAGCTTTCAGTCACAAGGTCAAATCTATCAGCAACCAGTAGTAACAGAAAATCATTTTCATAGGATGCTTTTGTAAGTCCAATATGAAATAATTTTATCATCATTACCTCTCTGCAAAGTTTGATGAGCTTGCTTCAAACTGACTTGACAAATCATTTTCTTGAATATGGCAGGCTTGATTTCACTTGTCCAAATGGACTCCTCCATTCCCCCAGAATAGTCCATAATTTCCCAGAGAACATGGAGAAGAAATTTCATAGACCATGAAATGGCCTGGTCAGGTTGTGACTATATGGACAACTTACTTCAGAATATACACCTGCAACTATGCAAATCACCAAAGAAACCTAAAAGTTAAATAATTGCTGTGAAATGAACTGGACATGTTGAATGAATGGGATGACATTTACCAATGCACATTCATTCCACTTACTCAGGTTCTTTATTATTTTATCATACATTATTTTATGAAGAAAGTGTTAGACAAGCCTGTTCATATAAAATCAACACTATCTACAGTGGCAGGGCTTGTCTTTTTTTTTTTTTTTTTTTTTTTTTTTTTGTAACTTAGCAATATTCATTGGAATTCAGCTGGCAGGTTAAAAAAAAATTGGGGTGGACATAACTTGAGTAAAGCCTTCTGAAACACTACCAGCAGGCTACTATTATGCTATTACTGCGACTGATTACTTCACTAAATGGCTAGAGCAGCCTTCACTTCCCAGGTTACTTCCAGAACAGTAATCAAGGCCTCATTTTCAGTCATGAAGGAAATCCAAATGAATTACTCTTTTACAATGGGCATACATTTATGTCTGTGGAATCTGATGAATTTCCAAATGAGAGAATTATTAGTTACAGACATTCTCCTGTCTATTATCATCAGACCAACAGGTAAAGAAAATGTTTCAACAAGACTCAGAAAGCTTCTCTGCGAGCTGTTGTCCTACAAGGAAAGCTGTGGCAATAATTTGCTTAGCCATTTTTTTTGCAAACTTAACAGAAACTTCCCTGGCACACGGATCCAGATGTCTCCCAGAACCTCTGCAGGGCAAGGCTACAGAAACACAGCTTCCGTCACCTAGAAATCTGCCAGACCATTACAGTAAAATGCAGATGAAAGAGCATGCAAGACAGTGACAAAAATAAGACAATGTATGTTGATGCTGCATGTGTAACTGTTGCACAACATTTTATTGCATTTCTTGTTTTGCATTTATTAAAATCAAAGCACTAATCTTGACCCACACCTCTGTGCAGAAGAAATTTTCTGTATAGGTATTTCAGAGCAGAAAACACAAATTATTTTTCATTTGTCCACTCAAAGGCTACGTTTGTGGTTCTCAGGTGAATTTGGCAATGTCAGTTATTTACTTACTATGTTTTTTTGCAGTGAAATGAATACATCTAATGTATGTCTCTATATCAATACAGTCCTATGCTAATTAACAATTTAACTGCATGAAGTTCAACAAGGCCAAGTGCCGGGTCCTCCACTTGGGGTGGAATAATCCCAAGCAGAGCTACAGGCTGGGAGATGAGTGGTTGGAGAGCTGCCAGGCAGAGAAGGACCTGGGAGTGATGGTGGACAGTCGGCTGAATATGAGCCAGCAGTGTGCTCAGGTGGCCAAGAAGGCCAACGGCATCCTGGCTTGTATCAGAAACAGTGTGACCAGCAGGGCTAGGGAGGTGATTGTCCCCCTGTACTCGGCTCTGGTGAGGCCGCACCTCGAGTACTGTGTTCAGTTTTGGGCCCCTCGCTACAAGAAGGACATGGAGGTGCTTGAGCGAGTCCAGAGAAGGGTGACGAAGCTGGTGAGGGGCCTGGAGAACAAGTCCTACGAGGAGCGGCTGAGGGAGCTGGGCTTGTTCAGCCTGGAGAAGAGGAGGCTCAGGGGCGACCTTATCGCTCTCTACAGGTACCTCAAGGGAGGCTGTAGTGAGGTGGGGGTTGGTCTGTTCTCCCACGTGCCTGGTGACAGGACGAGGGGGAATGGGCTTAAGTTGTGCCAGGGGAGGTTTAGGTTGGATGTTAGGAAGAACTTCTTTACCGAAAGGGTTGTTAGGCACTGGAACGGGCTGCCCAGGGAGGTGGTGGAGTCACCATCCCTGGAGGTCTTTAAAAGACGTTTAGATGTAGAGCTTAGGGATATGGTTTAGTGGGGACTGTTAGTGTTAGGTCAGAGGTTGGACTCGATGATCTTGAGGTCTCTTCCAACCTAGAGATTCTGTAATCTGTAAACAAAATTTGCAAAGGCATAAAATCTCACTTGCCTTCATCTGCATTGTTGTTTTTAGCACTGTACTGAAGCTCTCTGAGGATTTTCAGTCACAAAAGTGCCAGTTTTGCACAAAAATAGCCAAACATACTCTGCAGAGGGCCACAAATTATATTCAAATAAGGGCTCTGACATCTACTACCAACATACAGACAAATTTTCATTCAATGAATACATCCATTTAAAATTCAAGACTATTGTAATCATTAAACTTATTCATTAATGTAACTAATTATATTGATATATAATTACCAAAATGCATTCATATATTAATAATTAAAGTAACTAATACACTACTGCATTTAGCATTAAAAAAAAATGGAATAGGAACATGCTTTTAAAGACACCCTTATTTATACTTTCCACTTTTCTTGCAGGATTTTTCCTTTCTTATCTATGTGTATTCTTAAGTGCAAGTTATAAATCACTTCGAACTGTTCAACATCTGTTACACGCTTCTGGGATAAACACAGCCGAATGCTTATTTTGAATAAAAATTACATTAAATACAGGACTGTTAATCAAGATTTAAAATTTAAATCTATTGAAATTTGCAGAAATACCTGCCCTCCTCAACTATTTCTAGGAATACATCACCAGCCCTTACTTAAAACTACATATTACATGTTTTGGAATGGCCAAATAATTCTTTATTGGTGACTAATGCAACAGGAATGTACATATTTTGCCTTTTATAAGAAAAATGACCCTTATGAAAGATATAAGCCTAAAAAAAAATCTATTTAGGACTTTACACCTGTGTTTGCTCTTGAATTCCTATTTGTTAGCAGACCTGTGACAAATGCATTCATCCTGTGATAGGTGTTACTGTCTGTCCAAAAGCAATTAACATAACCTCTGTCAGACCAACAAAGCAAAGCAAAGCTCAATGCTTTTGCTACATTGTCTCTGTCAAAATCACTCTGCTAGCAAGAAATCAACATTGGAGCCGTCTTTCAACGTAGTATTGTCATTTCTTCCTTTCCCTCAATACCCCTGCATGCTTTTACCTTCACAAGGATTTTTCGCATAAGCTCGTTTTATTCTTTAGCCTTGCAGGACAGCAGGTAGCATTCTACAGCATAATGCACAATGAGACTGTCAAATGAAAATACTAGGAACAAACTTCAGTGTCCAATTTCTTTAATTTGTTTTATTGGATTAGTTGTTAAACCCACAATTAAGTTTCCCATGTGCAAGTATAAAACCTGCTGTTCAAATTTTCAGGTTCCCTGATTCTATTAGTTTTACTTGTCATAATTAAATATACCAATGATATCTTTACCTATTTGATTTTCAAATTATCAGCCAATTTTCAAATTATTCCCCATGCATGTATGGAATATTTAGCTACGCTTGTTACATTTTTCAGAAAATTGAACACTACAAACATCTGTAATTAAAGGATATTTTATCTGTGGCCAATATACAGACAAAAGCCCATATACACATACAGGTCTATCTGCATAACTTATAAGCAAGTTATATGATGTGCATTAAAGTAGCATTAACAACAAACAATGCAACATCCACTAATTACCAATATTGCTTTATACTCTACAAATCTATTTTAATTATTATCCTTAGTATCATATATGTGCCTTGTTTACAAACTTGATTGGTAGTGACAAGCTGCAAGCCAACCTGACTGGCAATATCTATGTGTGCTTGATTAATAAGGGACTAGTAGGTGCCAATTGACAGGACAGACAGGATTGGATTTGTACTTGCTCTGAAAATGAGTGAGGTAGGAGCTAGGGCTACATTACTGCATTGCACAGCACCTTTATCCGGGTACTTTATATTTTAAACAAGAACATTGGGTACCAATACTGTTTTTTGTCGTCCTGCTGGAAAGGGTTTTATTTAGTGGGACAATAGCTGGCACAGCCTACCCCAGAGCTGCCTACTCTTGACAGTGAAAGGAGTCTTCTCATACTCACATTAAACAACCAGGGAGCAGGACAAGCTGGGAGAAAAGCATGAGGAAGGCTCATAGAAGCCAGCACAACACAATCCAAACACCAGCTGGTCCAAAGTAGCTTTTTTAGCACCAGTGCAGTATGCTGATTTGGTCAGAAAGAATGCCAAGTTGGTTTCACGTATGATCTGAAGAAGAAGGGTTTTGCTTTCTTTGTATACTGAAAAAAAAATATAATAAAAAAGAGGGTGAGAGAAGTTAATTTCCTTACCTTTGTAAAAACTATATTATATAGATGGTGGCAGATTTCTTGATTTCACAAAGCCTATCCAAAGACCTCTCAGTTTTCTTTTTGATTAGCAAATTTAAGAAATTAAACCAGCCTTTCCTGCATTGTTACTTGCTGTGGTTCAGAAAAACAGACCTAAAAACTGTTCTTGGAAACTTCAGTATTAATACACCCTTCCACTACACCATTTCTCTTTGGTGGTACTCACTGAACTGCCCTCAGGAATTTCTCTGATGCTTCACCTTCCGGAGCTTGGGTAGTGAAACCATTTCGCTCTGGAAAATTCTGGGCTGTGTGTACTCACTGGCAGTACATGACTGAATACTGCAGACCCCAGTAGTGGGCCTTCTTTGAACTGATAGCAAATCTTTTAAATTTCAGCTTATAAATATAAACATATATATTTATATTTATCTTTCTTTATGTATATTTATCTTTCTTTTATGTATTTCTTTCTTTCTTTTCTTTAAAATTGCTCAGGCAATTTTCATCAAAACTGCTTTGCAGTTTGACACTGCATCATGCCAGGGATTCAAAATGTAGTGCTATAACAAGCTTTTCAGTGATACCACGATACATTTTTTAGAATCAATGTAATGGAAGATCTGAAAAGAATTACTCATCACTCCTGAAAACCGGAGAGATGGATGGCGAATGTGCTCAGCAGCAGACAGCACTGCCTGGCAGGGTGGAAGTGCCACGTGCCGTTCCTGCCTCAATGATGCCTACGCAGAAGACCTATGGGGAATCAGAAATATATACAAGGCTGAATGGTTAATTGAAAGGGCAGAGAGCAAACACAAGCTTGACTGATAGGTGAAAGAACTTGAGAGCATAATTGATGGGGGTTGAAAGGAGGTGAGAATCTTTTCTGTTGGGAGCTGTTATTTTCTGTCAGATTTGATTTGATAGTAAAGGAGGGCTCTTAGGCAGTGTGCTGACACAGGCGCGTTCATGCACAGCTGCTTCAGGATTAAATATTCCCAACTCCACTCCCACTACCAGGCAACTACCACCTTCACTTATGTGCTTAATCCCAGCAATGCACAAATTCAGTGCACAGAACGGCTTTGGTGTGAGGAAGGGCTGCTGTCCGTCCCGCCAGTCTGGCAATGCAACTGCTCCCCCATCTCATAATGCAATTGTTGCTGCTCTGCGCTCAAGGTCACTTAACCATCTGTGTGATACAGATCAAACAGGCACACAGTCACACCACTTTTCCTAGGCTTCAAACTAATTCATTCCCTTGGACAGCTTTCTGCATGTGATCTTTTCACAGAATATCCATCACGAGCATGACCAACATCCCCTGCGCAGACAATAAATACCCTGGGAGGATGGAGAAAGGCATTGGTACATTTCTCTCCTCCACGTGCTTCATGTCTGCTGCTGCAGCTGGCAGTTTCCTGAAGCTGACAGGTGAGGCACAGCACTTGCACAGCTTCTCTGCAGCACCTTGCTACCACAGAGACTTGGAGGAGCACAGCCCTGGCAGGGCGAGTTGCCTCACGTGCTGCTAGCAAACCAAGGGTACCGCTTGCTGGTTTCATGCCAAAACGGTTAATGGTGAAGGAAATATTTTCAACACCTCTCTCCTTGCCAGATTAGGCATAATGAGGCACCAGCAAATAATAATAATAAAAAACACCACAGTATCTCTAGTGTGCTTAATCCAAAAATTCCCTTTAAGATTTGGCTCCATTTATAACCCAAAAACACCCAAAACTAAAATTTCAGACCAGTTTTTTCTTCCCTCAGCTAAGCTGTGTATACAGATGCACCTTTCACACACCTTCATGTCTTCATACACAGCAGCCCACTCCTATACCTGTTAGATTTGTCAGCGTTCCCTTGCAGGATTCTACAATTGACTAACAGCAGCTGAACGGTCCTGCTAATCCCTCTGGAAGAAGGTACCTGCAGTGGTGTCAGATGTGCAGTTATACGGAAAGGGAAAAAAATAACACTGTCAAACTGAAAGCACTGAATAATAACATCTGCCAGCATATTTCTTTTTTTGTCACATCCAGGAAGGTGTAGATCCCAGTTCAACTTTGAGCCATTAAGCTCATCATGTAAAGATAGCAGTAACATTCTCTGTGATGCAGATCAAGCAATGGGCTCATCCCAATGGATAGAAAGGTAATTCCTGTGTGCAATGAATACTGAATCATATAAACTACAAGTTAAGCTGCATGAACCCATGCAATTTTAGATAAATCTAGATTGCCTGTATAGTTCTATTACTCCAAGCAGCAGAGCTGCTTAGAAACAATCATATGACAAAAATAATTGAAATTAAAATACAGGTGCCAATGTTTTGACTGATTCACAGATAAAATTCTAGAATCACGGGAGTGAAAGTGTCAAATTAGGTCCTCAAGAAAGCTTTCCTTTACTTCAACTTTGTTTACTTGGACTTGCATTTAACAGTCGTGGAAGGCTGAAAATCAACGATGCAGAAAGCGCTTAGTAATTTATTTTGTAAAAATCTTTTTAATAGTTTTCAGAAGCCACAGCTGGATATCCAGCAGAAATTAAATGAAAGTTACTTTAAAGGTACCTTTAAAAATTTCTCTGTCACATATTGATTCAGACTTATTTTTCTAAAATACTTTTAAGTGTAATATTCAAAACTTCACTGTGAAATGCACTCATTCTTAAAATAATTTACCCATGATTTCTTTATTCGTATGTATGATTTATCACACATCACAAGATGAAAATTCCACGCTCCTTGCCTGTATCAGATATACTTGCTTCCAATAATTACTATTTCGGGATATTTTTCTACATTAATCTTGCTCTAGAATAAATGAATATGCAGAGAATGGTGGAAAATGGAAATCCTGCCTGCTGGAGCAAATATTTATTTATCAAATACATTGTAGAAGGTGCTAAGAAATGACAGCAGTTAGTGCATATCACAAGTATGAATTTAGCCTTTTAATGTGTAATGGTTTCTCAAAATATTACTTGAAAACAAAACATGCCTGCAGTTTTCATGAGAAATGAAACAATTCCAGAAGCAAAACAAGTGTTAAACTGACATTTCACTACTTTAGTATTTATTACACCAAAGCGATTTTATGTAGGTATTCAACATAAAAACGTTATCTGGGATACATTATTGCTCATGGCAGACATGCTATTTGCATGTTTATGGCTATTGCCACTAAATATAGTAGGGACTGAGGGGGTTAATATGTTCCTTCATTCCTTCTGGAGGCCTGGGTTCAAATTTAGTTCAAGTCACAAGTGAAAATGTGTTTGGTGGTCTCAAAGCAAAACACATTTGTCCATACACTACAAAACCACCACATAATTTGGCACACATCTGCTCAATTGAATGCTTTTGCCCAGAAGACCAGAGCTGAAATAGCTGGAATATCGCAGGTTAGCACTGAGGTGTGCCGATAGCGGTATGTGGAAAAACATTTCTGCCTGCCTGCTCTACGAATAGATCTTGGAGGGGCATTAAACTCATGCATAACATCCATTTCACCATGAATCTCTGTGCTACTAATTAGCAAGACCATAAATTATCCCTTTATTGGTGAAATGCAGAAGCAGCTTTGCTTTTTGTAAGATTCTGCCTGCTTTCAGATTTTGGAAATGTTTTAGCACCTGAAATGCTCAACTTTTTCAGAATTTAATAAGATAAATTAAAAAGAAATAATAAATAATCAAAAGACGAAGCTCTGATCCCCCTGTTTTCATTTGGAGGTTTTTCATTTATTTCGATAAGCTTGGGATTTCACTGGATTTTTTTTTTTTTTGCTACATTTTCCATGCAGTCTTTATAACTCCTAACTGATATCAGATATAAAAATGAAAGAGGGAACAGTCTTTTTTCATTAAGAAACATTTCAAGAAACAAAGTATGTATTAAAATATTATTTTTCATAAAATTACTGTTATATACCTATTGAAAATATATTTCTTGTATATATTATATAATACATACTATGCATATGTTATATATATATAACATAATTCTCAGTGCCTAACTTAATACTGGATAACTGGAAAAAAATATTTTATTTTTTTCCTTATCAGACACTAAATACATTTGAATTATCAGATGAATTTTCCAGAAAGTAATTCCTCCTCTCCTAACTCAGGAACTTAATGAAATTATTAAAAGAAATGATGTAAAGGTGAAGCAAAAGTATGGCACTGAACTCTTTTAAAATACTTAATTTTTTGAAAATTCTGCTCTTAAATAAGGAACATGAAGGGACCAGAGAGATATCTGTCTTTCCTGCAGAATGAATGCACAGAAATTCTCCTGCAGCCTTTTGCTAAGAGACTTCAGGATCTCTACGGTACATGTACAATAACACAAAGGCAAATGACCAAAAAGGCAAAATTCCTAAGGCTTTCTCCACCCTTCCCCATTCATCATTCTTTCTCTACAGTATCATTTAGAGTGGAAAAACCTGGAAAAATAAGTCAAACTATTAAAGGCTCTCCTGTGATTTTTTGTCAGTTATTAACACAAACGACGGTAGGACTGCTTATCTTAGGGTAACCAAGAACTGGATAAATACAGCAGGATGCTTTCCACTTCCATTAGATGTTGCTGGCTACCCTCACCTGCCTCCTTTCCCCCTAAATATTTGTTTCTGCAAATACTAGGGTGTTTGAATTTAATTACAAAAAAATAAAAAACTTGCAAGAAAGTGAAGCTTTTGGCTGAAATATGTTTGAGCAACTCAATGAGAAACTACCTGCTTGTTTACAGGGACTGAAACACGACATGCATTCTGTTAATATAAAACCATAACTGGTATGTTCTACATAAGCATGAATGAAATAGTAAATTGTTGTGTCCATGGCTTCAGAATGGGAAGAGAAACAGTCTTTCACCATTTATTGAGGGGAATTTTGCTCGTTTCAGTAACTGAGTTTTCTTAAGCTGTTTTCTTAAGGCAGTTGTTCATCTGGCTCTGAATGAGTGCCCTGGACATCAGATAATTACCTGTTTGACAGTGCACATGCCACTTGCTAGCTCAATTTAGAACTCAACAAACATTTATTGAGCAGGAGTTGTGTCACATGATGCTGAACAGCCCATTATAAAATTTTAGCTTGCCTACACAGATTAGGAAATAACAGTGGAATTAATATATTAATTAATCTTGGAAAAATTCAAACCTTAATTTAGCTATGTATTTATAATAAGAATCAGTAAAGTAGTATTTGGCAAATATGAAATAAGTTGTTGCCATGTTGTCTAGTCTACCAAGATTTCAACGACATTTGCCTGCTTTATCACAAAACAAAACTTTGGCAACCCATGTACAGTTTGTGTGCATAGACTTTAGGAGAGTGTGAAAGAGCAGCATTTTCAAGCTCATGCATCAAAGCCAAATATAAAACAAGAACAGAAGAGCTTTGGGGTATCTGAGGACAAAGCTAATTATGGAATTCTCTGTAGCAGCTGAGATTGCATCTTGGGGTTTCTGAGCATTTAGCATGGAAGTTTATATTTAAATAGACCAGTTTTTAAATAATGAGTTCACGGCAAACAATATAAAGAGAATACAATAATTAAAAAAAATCACTAAGAAGTAAAATATTATCCTTTATTCCAATTCTAATATTTACATTAGCTACTTTGAGTCTATCTGAAGGTGTGTTTTCATTAAGGAATATCTAACGCAAACAGACAAAAACACTAAACAATTGTTACTAGCTGAAATGCTTAGGACTTGGAAAACAAGTTTATATCAGATATTAACTGAAGAGCACATAAGGTAGCCAGCAAAGTCTAATGAGACTTAAAAATAATCTGCAATATATAAAGCAATAAGAAAATCTCTGTGATTTCCTAGTGAGAGACTTGGATGCTGTCTAGTTCTACATGCTATAATTTTTGGGAAAATATTTTTTTGCAAATGATGGGAAGTCAGTAGTTACAGTTACTGCTTACTGTTGACATTAGGTGACTGTTCCTATGCCCAGAATACCACCTACCTCAGCTAAATGGTATCTTTATGAAATTAACAGAATGCGGTTACAACATGGCTATAAGAAAAAATATTAACGTCGAATTTTGGATTATAATTGGAAAACTGACCTTTGGAAAATATGTTACCACTGCAGTCCTGAACTGTACTGTAAAATGACAACTTTAAGATCTAGAAGAATGACTGTATTATGCAGTTTAGAAAATGCAGCAAAATAAAAATAATTATACTCTTTATGCTTCACTAGAACTCTAAATTAGAAAAAACTCAAACCTTTCTATAGCCTTCCTCATGTGAAGTAATTCATGTTATTTTCTGTCTTCAAACTGTCAAACACTTTAAAATGCATTCAGTAAACTTGTGGTTTGTGTGTGTGTGTGTGTGTATGTGTGTGTGATTATATGGGCGATCTCCTCTGGCAATTGTGACAGGCATTGTAAATAAAGTTCTTCCTAGAAACACCTCATAGAAATATCATTTAACAGCATACTTTTTTTTTTTTTTTTTTTTTGCTATACTTGATAGAGAACACTGAAATACAAAAATCCCCAAATGCATATTAACAGAAAATTTTGAGGATCTTCTACAAGAATCACTTGGATAATATATGGTTTCTCTTGCTACGTTACTTTTAAGACTTCTGCCACTCCTAAGTTTTAACTGGCGCTACATGCATTTTTAGTTGTTCTCAGTACATTGCTTTCCTGCCCAGTTCAGTATGTATTAAAGTACATATTACTATATGTACATACAGCTTTATTAACACTAACTATTAGTCTAGTCTTGTATCATTAAATTGAATAGCATTTTTCCAGTAAGGCCTCAAATCTGCATAGAAAAAAAGGCAGCCTTTCACATTTTTTTTTTCTTTATGGCTTTACAAATAGGAGTTGTTTTTCTGAGACAAGAGTGATCAGTTATGGTACTGTTTCTCACTACATACATTAAAATAACACTTCCATACAAAATTCTGGTAAATAAACTTCTACATAGGTAAGTAGTTCTTGCAATAAACCTAAAAACAGAAATGAAGGGGGAACAACATTGCTTTGTACAGACTTAAAGCGATGTGGTCTTAAATGTTCCAGAGATCAAGTTAGTCAAATCAGGAGTCAAAATACCTTCTTAAGGAGAGTTTCTGGATGCAAAGCTGAATGCAACTCTTTTCTTTCCTTTTCCACCACATTAAAACAACTACTAGAGGAGTATCCTATATCCTCCATGTCCAGAGTAGCTTTGAACATGCCTGGAAAGGACTGAAAGGAGGCTATAAAGGCTTGTTTGTCCAGAAGTGATAGAGCTGATATATCAGACAGACTCTTCTAAATATTTACTTGCCTCAACAACTGTGGTAATGTCCTGAATGCACCAAAGGACATCACACCGCACCACACCTCTGAGACAACCTGCAGTGCTCTCCAAAACAACCTGCTTGGAAGGAAGACATTAAAAAGCCAGACTGGATAAGGAGAAGGACCACAGCTCTTACTCCTTGTTGGGTATTTCACTTCTTCACCAGGCACACAGACATAGCTCAGTTTCCTAGGAGGAGGAACCAGGCAACCATCCCAGGGATAACATACAAAACACTCAGTCAAAGCATCTGGCTGAGAGCAGGATTGCAGCTGGAGCCAGCGGGAAGACGCCCTGCCTCATCACTACTAACGTGTTGCCATGAACAAGCATCCTGTGAAGTTGCTTGCCTAAAGTCCTATTTATGCAGACTACTGCAAAATCCAGCAGCAAGAATACAGCTGTCATAACACCTTGAATGAAACTATCTGAATGAACTTGCTATCTGCAGAAACCAGTTGCGGCAAGAGGAGTTGAGCTTGAGAGCACACATGCATGCCTCTTCCAACTAAGTAGCCTTTTGTACGTGTGTTTTGCTTACCCAAGTGATGGTTAATTTTAAGCTAAATCTTTCTCAGAAAATAATATGTGATTTAAAACACTGTACAATATACAACTATATTACAATTGTATTTAATCTAGCTGTTTGAAATAGTGCTAACGTACGAGCTAATGGAGAATGTAGAACTTGAGGCACTAAGCCTAATATTTATTTCTAAGACGACATTAAGTTTATTCACAGCATAGAAAAATAGAGACTTATAAATAGCCAATCTATCCCAGTTTATCAGTGACTGATGATTAAAAATCAAATCAAAGGGAATTCTTGCAGGACTGAGAGAATCAAATGAAACAATTGCACTGGTGAAATGCAATTTAAAAAATACCAACACCATTATGGAACACCTATGGAGCCCCCTGCTTGTGTCAATGGAGTTGGCAGAGACTCTTCTTCCAAAACTTGAACCAGATGCAAGAACTGCACAAAGAGTAAGTTTTTTTGATCTAAAATTAAAAATAATAATGCAAACATAATCTGTTTAAACATGTTATTTGTTGAACTAAGCATTCTGGTTTGGTTTAAACTTTTGTTGCTGGTGCTGGTTTGGTCTTTGTCTTTTTTGTTTGTTTTTGTTTGTTTTGTTTTTCAATTCAGTGAAAAAAACAATTCCATTTTATAGTGACTCAGAGTGATCCAATTCAGCCCCATTTTTTGGGGTCTTGTGAGAGAAATTAAAAGAGTAAGGTATTCACACATCTGTATGTTAGATACAGCTGCTGTAAGCTAAAAGATCTGAGTTAAGGCTCATTTGTAGGACGATGATCTTCTGGACAATTCCATAGCACTTTTTCACCATCTTTTTGACAACCATGTCATAAAGCATGGAAATTGGTGCTTTTTGATTCATGGCATCCATTCATGGCCAAAACCTCTAGTGTTTTCTGTACATAATAAAGGTAATCCACTGAAAAACATTTCTGGGTCCTCGGAGGGAAAGGTACAAAGACAAAACACTTTTTTTTTTTTTTTTTTTTTTTTTATTTACAATATTGTATATTTCAGAATACATCCATTTGCTATCATCCATCCCATCCCCTCAAAGTTCTATAGTCCATTCCTCTACAAAATGAACTGCACTCTGGTTACCTGCAGAACAATCTCTCTTCACTTCCCATTTTATTAGAACAGCTATTTATTTCTATTTCTTCTAATTAAAATCTTCATGTCAGTAGCATATATTAAATCAAGTTCCATTACAAGCCCAACTTTCAAAAGCACATGTTTTTAAGCAGCTCATATTTTGTCAAGACTAATTGCCTTAGTTCTACGCAATATTAGTTGCAGAACAGCCAGTAATAACCTTTAGTCCTGGCAAATTTTCTCGCTACAAGAACTCAATCATATAACATAAACAGCTATAAAAGGAGGCTTTTTTAAAGCTTTATGCATAATATGTAGCACATGCATGTGGCAATGTATATCAGATCACAACACTGAATGAAATATGAGATTTATCCATGATGTAAGTTATGCCAACATAATAGTAAGTCGAGAGCATTAATTTGAATTTAGTTATATTAGAAAGGAGAGGGAAAAAAACAACATGCTTCTTCACTAGTGCAGGCTTTCCCAAGTTAACATTAAAAATTGTTTTTTGATTCCCAAGTGTACTTGGCTGTGTACACTGGTTGATGGTGCAACTAAGCACAGAAAAGAAATACCAAACTGTTAGCAGGAGAGAATCAGGGTCCTCCATATGAAGAAATGCACACTCAGGATTAATGATAAGGGAGAAAGAGTTTACCTTTGCTATGGTAAGGCAGTAAAAAGAAAGCTGTAAGGACTTAAAATCATAAAAATTAGAATTTAGAATGGCTTCTTGGCCTCACTAGGTTCACACCAAGACATAGCTGAGGCGCACATGGCTTGTACCACATGTTCCTGCATACTGAGTGCAGGGCTTCTCTCAACTGGCAGTCAGACAACGACAGTGGCCCCACAGCAGGCCCCAAAGAGGTTTCAGCAGGACCAGCAACACTGGCCCCATCAGCCCATACTGCTCCAATTCTCCCCACAACCTATGGTTTTCCTTAGGCAGCAGCCCCCAGGCCAATGCAGCACAAATGACCGCAGGCTGACAGAGCCCCAGCCTCAGACACATACCTGAGAGCATTCTTCAGACCCACAGGCAATGGAAAAGCCACATGTTGGCCATCCCTGACTTACTTTGTAGCCTGGATGTGTATCCCACAGTGCAGTCTGGATTATTCTCAAAAGCCCATGTGTAATTTATAGGGTGTATTTACAAAATGTCTTTAGCTTAAGCCACTAAATTTGTTAATCCCCAGAGACAAGGATACAGTCTTCAGTATGGCAAATATACAGCAAGGATTTAGTACCAACTTACTTAACACTTAATCTAGTATATTTTAAGTCAATCTATTAGAGGAATATGCCTCACAGTTTCCAGACCAGTGCAGAACACAGAGTGCCTAACTGGTGGCCAGTAAGAGAGCCTTCTCAAGTCTTCCACTACCATACTATACTCTCCTAAAAGATGGCACATTAACAGAGGGCATTTTTATCCCATTCTGCCATTTTGCTGCTTTTTGTTTTATTCATGTGAAGAGTTGCAAAAAGGAGGGACCCAGAGCAGAATAATCTGAAATGCCATTGTACACAAGGACATAATTTTAAAAGCAGTAAGGCAAACATGAAGCAAGTGACCCAGTCTCTAAAAGAGAGAAAAGCCTGATAATGACTTTGTGTAGTTCCATAAAATGAAACGCACCTAATAGTAGCATATTCTAAAGATCTGAAATGTACTGATAAGAACATTCTTTATGATTTATAAACTTCTCTAAGTTAAAAATATATAATTAATTTCACAAGTGCTAGCTGCAGAGACCTACAGAAAGTGAAAACCTACATTGCAAGTTTGAATATGAAAAGGCCAAGATTCTTAAGAAACATAATCTTCCATAGGACTATTACTTATTTCATCAATAAGTTTGCATAGTTCAAACCTTTTTTTTTTTTTTTTTTTTTTTTTTTTTTCTAAAAGGTAATACAATCCTTTTTCAAAGGATCCAATGTCAAGGGCAATTATTTGTGAGCATTTGAGAAGTTCATAGAAACATTATGCATACAAATTCAATTTGGGAAATTTTAGGAAGTCCAAATTCATCAGGAAAGGTTGATCACAACTGAAAAGCAATTTGTGACTATGTCCAGCCCATTTATGAATGTTTTGCAATCCTTGAAATGAAATGTTTTCTTTAGTAGTTACAAAAACTGATCTGTATTGGGTATCTTATTTTTTTTTCTATAAATACTGTACAATTACTTACATATAAGAAAAATACCATTACTCAACTAAAAAAGTTAAATAATACAGGTTACTTTTGCAAATACAGAAATGAAATACAGATTTGACCTTATATTAAGGTTATTTTTTCTACTTGAAAAAAGTTCATAGCACCTGATATTTTTGTATGTGTGAAGAAAGCCATAATCAACAAACTTAAGTTTCAGTGTGTTAACAATCTTAAAAGCAAGCATCTGCATAAATCTGTGTTCGATAACAGAATTAATTTTACTAAAAATGGATACTATCAATGTTTTATTACAATAATATTTGTTCTAAACTACAGCAAATTCACAAAGCCTTCCAAGTTAATTTTGAGCTATTTCAAATAGATTTTTTAGTTCCTGAACCTAAATATGAAGAGAGGCATGCACAAGTATCTCCTTGTGGCATAACCACATTCAGTTATTCAATTTCAAAGTTTCTGGCATATTCAAATACAAAAGTATTACCAAGAAAGATCACTAACATAACTCTCAAACAATTACAGGGCATTTTCTGAAGCATAAGGTACATAAATAACATTTCCAAACAGCATACCAGGTTTTCAGGAATTTACCATATCAAAAAAGTATTTTCAGACAGCATCCTGAGCTAACAATAGCTAGGTGAATAGATTCTCCAGTGCAGAGCCCCACTGCTGTCACAGGAGATCTGTGTAGGTGCAGCAGTTCATCCTTGCCAGCTATACTGTATATTCGATAGTTCTCTAAGGATTATGTGTTATGTAGAATAACCCAGTAATTGCAATAGCTCATTCATAAGACTACTATTGAAGGAGAATATAAAGACAGAAAACAGATATAGAAGAGCTCTTTAAAAATATTTTTCCTTCAAATAAACCCTTCTAAAATACAGATGGTATTCATACTGAACAGTGACATAAAGCACAGTGTTTAAAATAAATAAATAAATAACAAAAAATTTTATTTCTGAAAACCTTCCTAAAGGAGTTTCCACAGAGAATCACAGAACATCTGGGGTTGGAAGCGACCCACTCATCAAGGGTCCAACTCAAGAGGGAGTTCATTAAATTTAATATATCTATCATGAACTTCGTTTGTTTTTCAGCTGTTAGTTTTATTTATAATTATTTGCTGTTTCATCTACTGTTTTAGAAAGAAATTACATATAAAATGTCATTCAAAGATGTATATACAACTGAATATTAATACCATGTTGTTAAAAAAAAAAACAAAAAAAAACAAAAAACAAAAAACAACATTCACTTAAAATAAAATTTTATATTACCTAACTATATTGATTTCCTGAAGAAGTTTAATAGATTTAGGATTACTTTATGTACCAGATAACAAGACCCAACGGAGTTCAAACCTATAAAAAAGAGGTAGCTTTATTTCTGTTATTTACATTCTATACTGCCTTAACCTGTAATTACAGAAAAGTTTTCTTTAGCAGAGATCACAGCAACCAGAAACTGAGTTTTGCCAAGAAAACTGATGCCTTTTCCATTTAATTATTGAATGTGTTTCTCTGAAAGAATTTTATCTTTGAGACCAATTTTCACATTAGCAACTTAGCCTTTTTCTAATACATTGCCTGCATTACCATCCTAATACATGCTCTAAGGACATAAGAGACTAGGACATGCACAAGGGAGGTGAAACAGGAAGTTTTATGATTTCTGACATTCTTAAACCGGCATTACTAACTCCCATAGGTCCCTCCTCACAAGACTCTATAAAGGCAACTGGGTGTGACAGACTGGAGACTGAGCAGGGTATTTGCAGAGCTACTGCAGGTTTGGAGTATGACACTGGCATTAAGCTAGCCATGACTGCTAGAACTTTACACGTATATTTCTCATTTGTCCATGAATGCTGAGGGTAATATCCCCAGTGGTTCAAAAAAGAAGTTTGTAAAATCTCCTCATCACATTAATTTTCACCTACACACACAATCCTCTTTAAAATTGATGGGAAAAAAAATGAGACTGGGCCAGCTAACAAAACCCAGGCACACAAACTGCTCTGTCTCTTCACAGTTCTCAAGGACTGAGAACTCACCTGGACCAAGCACTTTATTACTAAATCCAACATCAACGACATCCACATCTATCTGTCTTCATGACTCACATATGGCATTTTTGCTGTATTCTAACAGAATAAAGGATGTAAAATGTCACAATACACACAAGTCCAACTAATTATTTCCTCTTCATTCTTTCTCCTTACTAGAGTTTCCACTTCTCAGATTTTCACATTTTTTTCCTCATATTTTCTTTTTTAATTTGATACATTCTTTATTGCACTAATCCATCTGAAAATCAGAAACATTTGTTTTATCTATTGTGTGGCTAGAAAGAAAATAAGAAGGGACTGGATCTTGAGTGCCTCCTTTCCTAATTTTCACAGTCAAGAGTTTATTGCTGTTAAAATTCCTGAATCTTAGCAGGAACGTTAAAGATGTCACATTTAGAAGTATTAGAATTTTCTACATATTATACATCAGTAACTCAAAAAACAATTGGCATTATTAATTTGGCTTTCTATAGAAATGACTACAAAGACAAAACTTTTAAACAGAATTTTTTAAAATCCTGTCTCACACTAGAAAACATGTACACATGTAACATTACAGAAACCAACTGTTTAATCATTTCCTGTAACTATCACTCTAATCCCCCCAATCTTGACTGTCACCTATTAACAAGGCCCATATGGACCAAGTCCTCTGCTTACTAAAAGGGCAAAAGTAACTAAGCCAATCCTATCAAGAAAATTACTAAGTAGAATGGTTTTTTTCTAAAAGACAATACTAGAGAGTATTAAAAATCTTGCTAGCCATCATTACCATACCTGGAAAACAAGAAATTATTACGGCCTGCATGCCACATGTAGTTCTCCAATTCTTTTCAGCAGGAACCGGTAAGAAAAGTTTTAACTAACAGTGCAGATTTTCTTGAAAGAATAACCTTATGGGCTGTCTCAGTGCTAAACAGATTAAAGCAAGCTGAAGAGATATGTATCAGTACTGAATATAATAACCTTCATTTTCAAACTAGAAGGGCCCCAATTATGTAAAGAATGAACCAAACCTACTTCAGCTCACAATGTTTGTCATTGTTATTTTTGCTATTAATATATATATATATATATGCAAATTAAGAATTAATAGAATTAGGAAACAATATCACTTATCAGTAGATGACAAGTAACACCAGGAACTCCTAATCTTACAGAGCTTAGCATATTTTTGTTCACTCCCACCACAAGGCTTTCTGTTAAGCCATTTACTCCAGTTGGTCTGGCTTGGCTGATTAAGTGCACTGTAAAACCTGTACTGGTTGCTTCAGCAAGCAGAGGCAGCATTACACAGAACTGAGCAATGAGCCCTAGGATTGCTGGATCTCATATTAGCACATCCAAAATCTGTACCAAGTTTTTCAGGAGAAGACGTTCAGCTAAATTACTGTTTATCTCTTTGGAAAACATCCATGTTCAGCTAGACATGCCTACAAGTTCTAGTCTCTGCTGCCCAACTTCCAGAGCTGTACATGCTCTGCACTTCTGAATGTTAGACTACTCAATACGTGGCCAAGTGCCTAATTTAGACCTCAGTTTAAAACACTTTGTTCAAGATGCCAGAATAGCAAAGAACGATTGGAACACACTGATGCTTAAGTGGCATTTCTAGAACCTGAAGCTGTGATACCAAAGAAGCATACTAAGGAAGAAAAACGATGTCCAAAGCAATAATAGGTCAAAAAGAAGAAAACGAAGGAACTTAAATAGCTACATATACACCTGGAAAGCAATAAACATGTATTAATGGACACTGAAGAATCTCCACCAGAGGAAAACTGAGTTTCAGATCCAGGCGTGGATGTTATACAGAAGCACCACATGCAGTACTATGGGTACACTACAGCAATGTGTAAGAGCATATATAAATCTTATTAACAGCATACAGAATTTAAGCCAATACCAAAGTTCATTGTTGCATTATGGGTGACATTAGGCATGATTACCAGAACCAAATCCTTTGTTATCCTGCTTCTAAAAGTGAGATATAATTTTGAATTAGTTTGCTAAAATCAACAAACTATTTGTATATGATTAAGTACCAGCCTGCTTCCAAATCTCAACCTGTAAACTCTTAGGCACATGAACCAGACTCTAAATGCACCTGGACACTGCTATGGAAATACAGAAATAAATAGCAGAAGCAGTGGGAAAACCTATCCTGATGGAAGAAAAATGTTAGATCCAAAAGGGAATGCAGCTCGCAGATACAATTGCAATAACTACAAGTGAAATGGTTTTGTAAGTAGGTATCACATGGAAAACAAATTAGCAGAACTTGAAAACATCTGGAATAGATACCAACATAAAGCTCAACAATGCATTTGAAAAGCAAACAAAGATATGAGAAGAAATATCATAGAAATAAAAGCAATACTGGAAGCAATAGTTAATACTGAATCATGGAGGCCTCAATTTAGTTAATAACAAAGATGTTATTTTTCTTTCATGGTTATTATTACTGTGTTACATATATCCTGTCTAGTAAAAGAAAATGATGCATGAAATCAGTTAACACATTAGTACTGAAATATCTATTTAAACATGAAAGACTAAGAAAAAGAAAGATCCTAAATGAGTTTACTTTTACTAAATTTTGTCAATATTTTACCTATTATCTAAGTCTATACATGGAATTTTACCATTTGTATAAACAGGAAAATCAAAACAAAAAAAACACAACCATCCCCTTTCCAGAATGAGCTGAATTACTGGAAAGATATTAAATAAAAATGTGAAAAACAGTCCACATTTTAAGATACACAAAATGCAGAGTATGGCATTGTTCTATACCAGATGTTTTAAATATGCAAGAAAATAGCCAGTTCAGGGTTAATTCAAGTGTCTTTTGTATATTGAGCCATATTTTACATAATGCATAATGCTATATATTTTCTTAGTATATAAACATCCATGTATTTCTCCAGTTGTGACATTAAGATTTCAGTACCAATTGCATTACCAGGGCTTTGCTCATAGCAATCTTTTAAATCTATTAACTATTTCAAAAAGCCAGGAAACTCCCTTATATCACTGTAGTTTCCCAGACACATTTCTCAGTAACTTTACCTTTTCCTCCCTTGATTGCTTCAGTTGCTGAAATGTCCATTCCTTCTTCAGTTCCCCACCTCATGGGGACTCTTTCCTTCCAAGTTTGAATGCTGTCAGTGTGTCTTTCTTCACTCAAAATCCTACAAAACCTATCCCATATATGCACGCATACCTTACTCCTCATTTCCCTCTCGCTTTACTATTCTTTGTTTAGAAAACAGTATTCATTTCACAGAAATGTTTCTTCTTACTGTCTCTACCATTTCACTATATGAAATTATATAATTTTTCTCCCTCTGATCAAGTAACTTTTATGTGGCTATCAAGAACATGCTTATCTTTAGTGAGCAATTCCACTTACCTCAAAGAAAACAATGTTGTGTGTGAACTGCAAGTTTTGCAGAACTGGGAGCTTGTAGTGATGCTGTAAAGATTCTCCTGTGATTGTCACTGTGCAGAGCAGTGAGAGACCATGAAAACAAAATTGTCCACTGCAGTCACTCTTATCTATAGGGATTTTCCATCCATATGCATCTATCAGTAATGCCCCCTATTCCAATATCCTACTGCTTCTGAACTTTAGGAAAATCAAATGTACAATGCAACAAAGTAGGTTCTATTTCATTTACTACGAATGGTAGACTTTTAAAAGTAGACTTTTATATTGAGAAATGCTAACATAAAATTTCCTCTAACAAAACAGTTTTGCCACAATTATAAAATTCTGTATTATTCATTGAGAGCAACCAACACGTTCAGAATACTCCAATTCAGCCACCAAAGTATTAACCAAACCTGGAGATAAAAGGCTAATTATTAATAATTAAAAAAGATACCAGATTGACTTCAAAGTTTTTGAGTCTGCAGACACAGCAATAAGAATAAAAATGACAAATGCAATATTGTAGGTGGTCTACCAACCATTTATAAGAAAAAAAATAAAAGTTATGCTTATCCGCCTCTAGCATGCTGTAAATTATAAGCCCATTGATGGATGGTATTACAGAAAGTTAACAAGTATTATTATTATTACCTTGTACTCTGCAAAGATTTGTAGATGCCTTAAAAAAAGACTAATCATTAACCTTTATAAATAAGTAATAAATTATAACTTAATGTATAAGTAGAATATTTATTTATTGGTAAAATGAAGATTTTTGACTAGAAATCAATGACAATGGCCACAGCTTTCCAATTTGGCATTGTTAAAGTAAAACTCAATTCAAGCTATGAAGTAGTTATTGTTCATGAAACATAAGTGATGAAAAACAACTACTGAAGAATGAAAAAGAAAGAGCCCAAAACAACTTTAAATTTACTTTACTTTCTTGCCTCATAGATGCTTAGGTGATGATCAACACACCATGCAAATACTTTGATTGTATTTTGAGTTTTTTGGTAATTTCTGCTCTTCTGATGTTTGTGCTACATTAAGTGAGTTTCTATCCTGTAGCACTGAGACTGCATGATAGTGGTTTGGATCCAAACTCCAGAATTTTCACAGTCATTTGCTACACCTACAGAACTTTTTCCAGTATCTTAATTTCTCATTTCTTAGTCATTCCAATTGATTTCTGCATCACTACTGAATTAGCCCCACAATCTGAAATTACTTGTTCTTCAAAGTATGTCACTCTTTCAATTAACGTAAAGTTAATCAGAGGCCTAATATGCTTTGCAGCTCTGTGAAACAGCAAAATGTTTGTAATAGAGCACACAACAAATTACCAGTTTCACAGATGCAGCAAACAAACTGCCATAGCAGAGAACTGCTTTCAAATAGAAGAGATCTTTGTCCAAGCAGGAAGCAAGGCCACTCACCATCTCCTCTATTTTCCGAACATGAATTAAACTCAGAAAACTAAGGTTATACCACCATGCTTGGTATCAATATATTTTTCAGTAGCTCCAAGCTAATGATTTGTTAACAAATTATATTAAGAAATTAGCTCCAAATAGTCATCACTCCTCATTTAACTACTGTTTACTTACCAGATTTTTTCATAAGGCACAATTGTGTCTAGCACATGAAGTATTCAGCTAATGTTCTTCAGCTAGAGAAAGCATATGCACTACTGTGTGCTCTAACTGCAAGAGGCTTAGTTTTCATTAAAGTTGTGTTTACTCTAGTTGAGCAACTTTTGCAGAGTAAAGAGATGCACAACACAGGATGCGACAGACAAGCATCTAATGGAAACAATGCCTGCATACAATCTTTGAACTACTCATTGCAAAAAATAGAATGTCAAATTCTCTGTGCAGCATGTTCCTTACTAAGAAATAGATATCTAAGGGTAAAGAATTATGGCTGAATTAGGATCAGTAAAAATCAACATGCTAATTGCACTTGGCCTCCTTGAGATATAGGTGCAAGAGAACAGTCGTTTCTCCACAGAAAATCTTTTACTTCTGCTCCAGCTTTATTTTGGTTTCAAATGACAGACACTACTTATTTAGTGAAGGAGTGACCCTAGACCCTGTTTCTTCTCCCCAGGGGAGCTCCAATCAGTCAGATTTTTCTCTGCCTTCTTTGCTACCAATGTATTTCAACTGGTTTCCCTAAATTTTTCTGCTAATTCCCATTTCCTTCATAATCACTGGCTTTTATGTGACTTGCTGGCCAAGCGATTTTCAGGGGAGCTATAATTGCCATAGGTCTTAAACATTAACCCTGCCAGGTGTCAGTGCTTGGACTGCTTGTGCATTTGATTAATGATACCAGAGGAAAAAAATTGTTTTTTAATTGGCTGTCGTGTTTTTCTTCTTGTTCAAGTGCTCCTGAAACAGTCAGATGATCTGGAACAAAGGTTTCTTGGGAAAAAACACCTGAGATGGCATGCTGAAATACAAGAAGTACAAGCTAGCTTAACGGAAAGTAGGTCTCATAAGCCCTACATGTATTGAGTATTTTAAATGTACATAAATTTCAGCAAGTCTGAACTGTTTGCAGCTTTGTCACCTTAGACAGATGTTCTACCACTGAAAGATTACATGTATTAGATGTAACTAACAATGTTAAAATATTATCTTTCATAAATAAATATACAAAAATAAAGCTAACCTTGATATTATTAAGGAAGACTATATTTTTATTCATCTGGGAAATTTCCAGATTAAGCCTTTGTGGTAATTTGTGCATATTAAGATCAGCATTTTGCTCCAATAATTAGCCAGGCAAACAGAAAGAGTCTGTGCTCTACCAGAAGTTTAATAAACTATCCAAGCGGGTAATGAGAATACAGGCCACAGCTAGATTGCTCTCTACAACTGCCTGAAAGGAAGGTGTGGGGAGCTGGGGTGTGGCCTCTTCTCACAGGTTACTAGTGATAGGACTAGAGGGAATGGCCTCAAGTTGCACCAGGGGAGGTTCAGGTTGGAAATTAGGAGACATTTCTTCTCACAATGAGCAGTCAGGCATTGGGATGGGTTGCCCAGGGAGGCGGTGGAGTCACTGTCCCTGGGGGTGTTTAAGGAAAGGTTGCACCTGGTGCTTAGGGACATGGTTTAGTGGGTGACACTGGTAGTAGGGTGATGGTTGGACCAGGTGATCTTGAAGGTCTTTTACAACCTTAATGATTCTGTGCTTCTAGATCCTGGGGCAGCAAGGCCTGGGTGTACCACAGTAAGGCCTAGAGGAGTTGCATGAGAGCACCACACTGAGTCAGTGCTGTACAAACAGCATGGAAGACAATCTCTACCCTCATTAACTTGTAATCTAATTAGAAAAGTATATTTTTCTAATCCCAAACTGCTGTCCCCTTTAGAATATCATCAGGGAAGATGAATATGGGGGAATAATAAGTATCAAGGTCTGAGTAAGAAATGGAGAAGAATAATTGCAGAATATGCAGCAGATAATTGCACCAGATGACAAGGCCAGAAGCTTAGGGAAAAGCCACACAACAAGGCTTACTGTTATAGAACGAAAAAGAGCTCTTATTTCCCAATTTGAAATCAGGTCAATTTACATGCTTAGAGTTCAGCACACATGGTGGTATCTCAAATTACAGATGTTTTTAGGAGCCAATAGACAGCAAGATCCATATACCTGTTGTTACTTTCAACACTTCAAGGACCAGAAAATTCACTGTTTCAACGAGCTGTTCTGTATTATTTCTCTTTCCACTCTTTCCACTGTAGAAGCAGCTGAGGATCCACCAACTATTGGACCACAGCCTTAATAGTCTTCCTCAAGCCATCAATTGTAGAGAAAATACAGTGTTTAAACACACATCTCTACAAGCTACTGCATGAATTCTATTACTTAACAAAAGTTGATAGAGATTAATTTAAGTGAATGTGCCAAGCCAATCTCCAGGAAAGGCCAGAAGAAGTCATCATTCAAAAGACAGAATTGTTTAAAATCTATTAGTAGTTAGACTTCTATTAAAACATGCTTACAATTTATTTTATTTTTTTTTTTTAATGTAATTAAATATTTGGAATATTTCCACTGAATTCCACTGCCCTAAGTGAAACAGGAGTGAAGGAAAATATTCATTGACAATTGTACTGTGGCTTTGGAGCACGTGCTTTTTGGTGGCTAACCTCTGTTAACGAGCTGAAGCATGCCCTGAACTGAGGTGCTTTCACTAGACACAATACATGTAAGTCAACACAAGTAAGGCTCAGGTTAGATTAAGTGCTTAACAGTATAAAGTGATTTAAATCAGTTGAGGTGTTACTCTCTTGAAGTCTCCTATCTGAGTGCAGTGGCCTTCAGATTTTAAGTGTTTTAATGACATTTTGTAATCCCAATGACTTCAGGAAGCACTGGTCCTGCTCCTATGTTCATTACTGATACTGCCATCAATTTTTCTCGTGGGTTGTTACTGGTGTGTGTGTGTGTATACGTGTTTGTTACTGATATGTGCGTTTGTGTATATATATATACATACATACACACAGAGCTTCAACTTGCTCAGTTTTGCCACTAGGCTATAAACATAGCATAATTCTACACATATTTAAGGTTCTCATTTAGTTGTGCTCACACAAGTAGTTAATCCATGCTTGACTTCCAGCTTTTCAAGATGTAATTTCTACAAAGTACCTTGTATTGCAAAATCACCCTCCAGGTGAGACAAATCCCATGGGGAGGAGGGGGGAAGCAATTGAAAAAAAAATAAATAATAAAAAAAAAAAGTGGGCCTAGTATGGAAGCTGGAACTCTATTTCTTAACAACAGCAAACACTGCAAGTGATCATTCTAATAAGTGTTTGTTTGAGATACAGTTATTATATACTGCCTAAATATTTAAGTTAGCCAAACCTCTGATCAACTGAAACAAAACCTACACGGGCCAAGAAGCTAGAGCTAAACTGTTAGGGGGAATGTGAAGCTGGCATTAGCACTGAAGAAGGAACAGAGGTAGTGTGAGGCACAGAAAACCACAAAAAGTGATCTCATGTCTTTAAACTGTCCAAAGAATCATAATAATAAAGTTCTAGATGAGTGTTGAGGGGACACATGCCATTTCAATGAAAAAAGTAATAATTTTAAATGACATTTTGAAACATTCCATGTAAATGTATTTGAAATGTAATATGGGGACTCCAATAAAGAATATGCTTTTAATACATTACAGATTATATGTGATCATCAGTTTAAGACTTCCCCTCAACAAGCAAGATAATTCAAGTAGACATCTAGTCTGTCTATACAGTTAGTATTGCCATCCTTTCAAATGCAAACTCTGATGTTTCTTCATGGCTGGAGAAATACAGAGAAGGTATGGTTTTAATTTTTCAAACTCCTTTGCAAATAAGCTTAAACATTTTACAGTTAAAAGGACAAAATTTACATTTGCTGTGTCTGGTCAGTTTTAAAATTGTATCTGTTATGAATCATGTTCACTTTTAAAGTTCATTTAACTTGGCTTATGGTTTACTTTTAAAAAATGTTACGCACCATTTGGAGCTGCACTTCTAACCACTATTAGTAATAATAATGGCGTCCAGGTTCCATCTGATGGCCCTTCTATAAACTTGGATTTCCATAGGAAAAAACAAACGGGATCCACACAGTCAGTAATAAATCCCACAGGCTTATGCCATTATTGATGCCAGGAGTTTTAATCAAGGT
Source organism: Heteronetta atricapilla (assembly GCA_011075105.1). NCBI lineage: Eukaryota > Metazoa > Chordata > Aves > Anseriformes > Anatidae > Heteronetta > Heteronetta atricapilla. The sequence continues at coordinate 2,950,679 of CM021742.1, forward strand.
ACAGCTATTACAGATCTTTTTGCTGCCTTAATGTGATGTCTGTGTGGATTTAACTAGGAAAAACAAAGCAAAGCCAACAAAAGCTACAACAAAAAACTGTTAACCAGAAATGGAGAGAGGTTTTTCTTTTTTAATGCTAACGAGTAAACATGCCTGCCTGTATGATGAGATGAAGTCATGGAATTACTTCAGTGGGACTTGAGGACTCCCAGTACCTTCAGGTATTGAGTTATTTTAGACCATTCTCAATTTCACAGCTACTGTGCTATTCACTCAGGTTACCTAAAATGGTCAGGTAAGAGAAGCACGTCCAGCAAGAGAAGAAAAGTAATACTGCAATTAATTCAATACAAGGTATACCCTGACACAAAACAGCGGTGATTACACATTCAATTCTCACAGATATGCATAAGATAAACACATGATAGTCTTTGTTTTGTGAAAGCCTATGAAAACTACCTTGCTCTGTAACCATTGATAAGACAAAGTAGCTAGGCTGCTTTGCCTGTAAAATGTGATCACATTCAGGTGCTAAAAGATTAACTTTTTTTCTGAAGTTTTGTAATGGAAAAAGAAGGGAAGTGTTTAGCAAATAAATGCACATAGACTCCATGAAACAAAAATACTATTCTCCCCCTCTCCCCAGTAGATACTTTATTTTCAAGGTGGAATAACCTCCTTCAATTAGAGACAGCTTCACATGGTTGTGTCACCACAACACATTTATTGCTCTTTCACTAAGGACTTCTCATTGTTAGTACAGTGTTTTGCTTTGTTTTTGTTTGGATTTGCTGACTATGCCTAAGGAGCTAAAGAAACCATAACATCAGAGCCTCCAGTACTTCAGTAAACACAAAATGAGCCTCTGCAGAAGCCACATGTAGAAGATGAGAGACAGGAGGGTCCAGAATGCAGACTAATCATACAACATCAATTTATAGCTCTTTTTTTTTTTTTTCCCTTACCATTAGGTATTGTAAAGGAACAAGGGAAAAAAAAGGCTTGTACATGAACTCCTGTAATAGCAGAAACACCTTTCATTCGGAGATATTCACTGACATTTTTGACACAAGAAAACTATTTTTTTAATTATATCCATCTCATAAATACAGTAAGATTTCATTTCAAAAAGCCACCACATGAAATCTAAACACATATGAAATTAATAACAAAACTCACTCTAAAAATCACTCTTTAACACTGTAGCTTATAGCCTCAAAGAACAAGCTACTACCTATTAGATTGCCCTACACTCTTCAGACTCGTCACTAGAAAATTTTCCACTTTAGAGCTCTAGACATGCACATATCCCTCTTACTGAGCAGCTATTCATAACTCTATCCTCCAAATCCAAGAGTACTTCAAAAAGTTCAGTTAGAAAAGATCACATAAAAATTTCAATGGGAATCACATTACTAACACACTGAGCATCCATACAATCTCAAGGTCTACCTCCTAAAGCAGATGAACTTTGAAGTCTCTTAAGACTTCAGGCTCTTCCAAGCCAATATGACTGAACTTGCAATGATCAACCAAGTCTTGGAGCAAAATGAGGAGATGCACATCTATGTTTCCAAGAACACCAGTACTATTTAAGAATCACACACACACACACACAGAAAAAAAAAAAAAAAAAAAAAAAAAAAAAAAAAAAAGTACCCTGCTCTGGATCTCTTGATTTGTGATGTAATTGTTAAGCTTTATAAAGATGTAGCACCAAACATTTGTGTGACAAAAAAAACCTGAATACTAACCTGCCAGTACCATACTGTTGGGCTTCTGATAGCTGCTGAGAACCAAGACAACTGCTTGCTAAAATGCTGCTGTTGGAGTTGTAGGCTGAGTTGCCCACATTAAGTTGCTAATTGCACTAGTGGTAGTCTTGCAAGACAAAAATAATCATAATGAAGCTGTTCCAAGAAAAGTTCATCTACAGGTGTAACCTGATTTCATCATCTTCCCCCCCATTTTGTCCTACTGGCTGCCAGGGCAGCAGTATTCTCTCCACATTGACTGCAGCTGTTGTATAATGATGTTGGCTTGTATGAACCGTAGCAGCTCGAGTCCAACCCTTACCTCCAAAACTTCCTAAACACTCTGGCTTTCAGTAGCTGCACTAACAAAAAGCACAGGATATACAAAGCCCAGCTCCACTATATGTATCTGCCCATTTAATGCATGTTTATTTGGCCAAAAAAAAAAAAAAAAGTATCAAAACTACAATAACAAAAAAAAAAAAAAAAACACAACCATCAGGGTTGTGCATATGGAGGAGAGTAGATTAAACCCATACATGCAGCTGTACATATTTCAAGAGTTACCACGCAGCAAGTCTGTGTTCTAAAGCACGATCAACTAAAAAAAATATATATATATTAGAATAGATGAAACCTCAAGTCCACAGATGGCCAGTGGTAAAGTGTGAAGTATTTCTCTGGTGCCACAATTGTGTTTAACAGCAGTACAAATGTTTACCTCAATATTGCCTTTAAAACCAAAGGTATTTGCACTCTGCAAAACAAACCAGAGAACAGGCAATGCAATTAGCTTCATTTACCATATACAGCAAGGCAGCTTGCCAGGTCTTCCTAAGAAATCCAGAGCTTAAATTTGAATGACCAGCAATTGCCTAATAGAAGTAGGGTAGGTGAGTAATGGCTAATGAATAATCTATTCCATGCATTTAGGACTCCTTTCCATTTCAAAACTGTCCATGAACACATCAAATAATTTCTGGAACAGTTGCTTGAAAGCTTTCTCATTTAAATTATGTTAGTTATATGTGCATATTTCTTGGCATCAGGATTCTTGTGCCATGCTAAGAAAAACCTCAAAATTTTCACAGAAACAAAAAGCTGAAATATTTGCTTATAGTTTTCTGTTTTGCTGATTTTCTTGCAATAACCCTCATTGGCTCAAATATTCTCACAAAGCAAGTTGAGCAGGAAGGGGTTCCCATAACAAAATCTGTCCTTCTAAATCAACTCCTCTTTGCAGTTTGTCCCATCTAAACAGAGATTAAACCTGCATCCATACTGGATAGGATGCAAAACAAATCCCTTCTGCCTCTCTTCCAGTGAAGGCGAGAAGAAAATAATGCTTCTGGAAGAGTTTTCACAGCAGCAGGGCTACACTGAGAATAACTAGTCAGTGCTTTATCTGCATCCACCGCCTACTTGGAGCTCAAGTACATGCCTCTTTGGTGAGCCAAAAGGAACGTCACTCTGAGAAGCCTCATCTCTTCAAAAAGAGTGTTTACTTTGGAACAAAGGATGGTGAGCTCACTCAGAAACATGGCAATTCTGTCAGCAATCATGGTGACTACTTTCCCATCCCTTATACAGAAGGAACGGGTCAGAGATTGAGTCCACATGATTGATGCCCATATGATGCTCATATGGGCATCAGGTTGGTACTGACTCTGAAGACTCTGGCAGCTCACTCTTAAATTGCATCTTGGAGAAATACAGAGCAGTAGTCAGATAAAAATAAGAACCTTCTTGATAACGGTCTCCAAAACATTGTTTCAGCTGGACAAATACAACCCCAGCACATTTGTAGAGTCTGTTGAATGCTGAAAGTATAGCTGAGTGGAAATGTACAGTACATATTTAACATATCAAGTATCAGAAGAGGTAAACATTACCTGTGTGCACTTTACATATCATATATGCTTTGGAGATGAAAATGGAGACTTAATGCTCCAACTCCTTATGCATTTTAAACACCCACATTCTAAATTGCAGTTCTTAGCATTTCCAATTCCCTGTTTATGTCAATATAGAAAAGTACATTCAAATCAAAATAAACATTGCAAACTTGAGAGAGCAGAGATATACACACAGAGACAAGCTATTGATATGTAGAGTGCACCACAGATGGAGTTCTGGGTCTTTCAATCCACTGCCTAAACTGTGACCAAATGCCACAGAACCGGGTCAATCAGCATAGGTGTCATGTCACAGACTTTACACGCTTTTCCTACTTATTACCTTATAACACCAATCCACTTCATGGAGAAGATAACTCTGACCATGATCTAAATATGCAGTTGCCTTCATTGATCTAAATATGCAGTTGCCTTTGTTGTCAACAGAAGAGCTGCCAAAGGCTTGCTAAATGTTTTCATGAACTTAATGAACACAATTTTGCACATGCAAGAGTCTCTACACTTTAAATGCAAGGCAGCTTCACCAGTCTCTCTTTTGGGTTAAAGAACGCCTTTGGGTTCCTCACTCTGAAGTACTTGGACAGGTCATTTATACGCACTTGGCCTCAGTCTCCCTTCTTACAAAACAGCATTACTGTTTCCACATCACTCATGTTTATTAGGGCCTTCACAACCTGCAGTGACGGGCACTACGGAATGCCTACAATAACATATAGCTTACACAGTTGACTGCCTTACTGCAGACATAGATTAGATGTTTAATTCCACCTGAGATGCATTCACCTCACTGAACTGGAATCTGAGTAAGGGAAAACTTTCCCATGTCAGTTTAAACCGCATCGTTACCTACATACACATTAAGTAACAAAGATGTGAAATTCCTAATGAGTTATTACTTAAATATTCAAGAAACAGTAAGAGCAAATGGCTGAAAAGGAAGATTTTAACTAAGTGATACACATTTGATAGCTGGTCAGTTTTCCAAAATAAAGATTAAAGAGACTGAGTACACTTAAGGGATATCTACACATTTTCTATTTATTGAAAAATTTCAGGCCTGACTTCAGTTAAACTTACTCTCTTTCTTGGAAATTGTGCATGTATCAGGACGGAAGATTAAACTCATTATTAGTGAGATAAAAGCACTGAAAAAATTCACTAATAATGCTCATATTTTGCTATAGTAAAAGACTCATCTTCATTGAAGATCTATAAAGGAAACAAGCAGTTGTTTCACAAACATTGGAAGTAACATCTGTAGAGCAGCTCTTTCTTGTCTGGGTTCTCTGTGGCTAACCAGCCAGTAAATACATTACAGTGCTTCTTTTAATTGGATTGCTTAATATTATTTCTTTCTTGTATTCTAGCACTTATTAAAGGGGAAAGGAACATATGCATAGGAAGACTTAAGTTTTGCTTTATGTGAAACTAGGTAATAACAGCAGCACTGTAACCATGCACGCTGTATACATGATGTCTGCTGCATGAGTTCAGTGGTAATTTTCTCATAATGAATTGTACCAAATGGAACCCTGTCAAAGACAATGAAGTTGCACGAGCAAGTTTTAATATGTCTTTAAAAGATCTCCAAATGTTACTTTAGTTTAAAAAACACAAAATCATATAGCAAAATATTGCATACTCTATCATCGGTCTTAAGAATAGGATCACCTCTCCTGCATCATTCCTGGAAGATGCCTATCTATCTTGCTGTCAAATACCTCCAATGGCAGAGAACCCCAAGCCATTGAAACAATCCTTATTTCTACAGCAACACTATTTACAAAACACAAACCTTTTTCTCTGTGGCAATATAAGACTGCTGTAGTTCATTATATCCATTAAAAACATGGTCCAAAAATGTCTATTCAGTAGAGACAAAAGAAGCAACCAAAACCCATATCCTATTTGTCAAGACCATTTACAATTATAAATATGTCCTCCAATATACTAGCATATAAGTGAAGACAGCATGTGAAATAATCTCAAAAGCCCTACTAAAGTCAGGATTCATGACATCTGCCATAAGTCTGAAAACTTTCAGTTAAAATTTTCATTTCTGCAATAAAGACACCAGCTAGGCAAGAACTGAAAACTACTCAACTGAGTTGGATGTGAAGCTAAACTCAGAAACTGTATTTGGCTTGAGGTTTACTCTGTCTAGCTCGGATATGAAGGGAAGCTTGTGTTCCCCAAAGCTAGTGTATTCTTTTCTCCCCAAAATATAATTTCATTTACTAAAAGATACCACCGCAGCTCCTCTCTATTTGGCACCAGCCTCAGCTCCAGTACAAGGTCCCGAACTCTTGAATCATTCCCATTTTATTTGGCTTGCATTTTTCCTTCTGACCAAGAGAGACTGTGGGACTTTTATGACTCTGCAGCCTATCCCTAGGATCCCACATTGGAGGATAACAGCATTACAACATTCCAAGCCTTATTAAATCTAACTCGCACCACGGAGATCATGTTAGTGCATTCTGTTTTGTTCTCAGGTCCCAAAGTCATGCAAAAACAACCATGCAACTCTCCCTTTCCAGACAATGCTTACCTTTGGTAAGAAACTAACACTGCTCTATGCCTTTCCACACTGTTTACTTAACTTACTAATCAAACTGTTGCATAAAAAAGAGACCAATTTAGCAGTTCTCTGAAAAACATTTCTGCCGAAGTGTGTATATGTGTATAAGGTAAAGTATGTTAGCATTGCAACGAGGAGAGAATTTTAAAAGGAAATCCAAGAGAGGAAAGTTCCATTTTCTTAAGAGGAAGCAGTTAGAAAAGTGGATTATGAGCAAGTCAAAGATGAGCCAAAAAAGTACACCACTAGCAATCAAATAGGAAATATAGAAGAAAACCCATATTTTCAGGTTTTCCTTTCCACAGATGAAAGTGGTTTTATTTTTTAGTTTATTCACTTTTCTGCTCAACATGCTAGCTAAGATTTAAATATTTTAGTAAAAATCTCCACTAGAGGACATAAAAAGTTTAAGTCTGGGGATTAAATCCTCAACTTGCAGAAGCTGCTAAATGCAGACTTCTTATGTGTACATATAGGTAAAAATCTAAGACTTATTTTCTTAAAATAACATTTTATTTTAGAACTTGCCAAAATTGAATATCTCTTTGGAGAAAAATCCCTCAGAACTGGACTACGCATCCACTTTTAGAAAAGGAGAAACATTTTGCTATGGTACAAATATAATACGGCTAAAGAGAAATATATTGCTTCCTTATGTATTTGTTGAAATATATTACTTTAGAGTTCATTAGTAAAAGGATGCTATATTTTGTGGTTGGCAAATCACATATTTTGTCATCCAGCTCTTGGCATTTAGTGACAACCATGAAAGAAAAATCACCGAGAAAAGTTGTTGGTCCCTCAGATTCAAAGTTAAACGTTTTCAGAAATCTCAAGCCTCTATTAGCCTCCTTGGTTCCCATCAAAAGTCACGCATCTTCATTTAAGCACTGTAAGAAATCTCTCTATAAAGATACGGAGCCAAATAGCATGTGGAATGTCTCCTCATCTATCACAGGATGTTACAGCATCAAAAAGACAACATCTACCAAATAATGGTCTAATTTGGCAGCATGATAGCATCAGCCTTCTGTAGCACATAGGCAAAAAGGAAAGCTCTCAGGATGCTATTATAAAGCTGGTTTGCCTTTTACTCCTGTTTTATAGCAGTACTTCTTCAATGTCCCCAATAAATTTACTCTTGTATTAAAACATACATAGGCGTTTTCCATAATAATGTCTTAGAAATTTTATCCAATAAAAGAAGCATAAAAACTTAAGTCTTTATTCCTTTTATAGTCCTCTATGGGATATAAATGAATTGTAGTGAAATGCAAATCCCCAAAACACTGAATAATTTGTGTGCTTTGCATACAATGGAAAACTGTATACAAGGGAAGTTTCAAAAACTTGAAAACAGACCAACTTCTGCATTTATTCAGAGTCTAGTGAAAGATGACAGAAATCTAACCACTTGCCTTGCATTTATACACAGGTCAAAGTACTACTACCATTGGAAAAAATGCAAACAGTGAAAAAACAGATACCCTGATGTAAAAAAGAGATGAGACGTGATCAAGCTCTTCTGCTAGATCCTAGAAAATATACAAGACCTCAGAGACATAGCCTTGTTTATTAACCTCCTGAATAAAGAATTGGGAGAAAACTAATCAAAAAGGGTCTAGAAAAGGATAGAGTGAATAAACAGGAAGGCCTTTGGGGTGGTAGTGGCTAAGACTCAGTCTAGAAGTGCTTCTAGAGGGCTCCTAAGAAATGCTCAATGCTTTCTCGGTATGAAAAAAAAGAACTAAAGAGGCTTGTAGGACACATGGAGGACCTAGTATGGAGGATAGCCTCTGTAGTTTGGATTGCTGCTCATTCAACATTCAGTGTTAGGTCTTGTGACCCTAAAAGCAGAGGCATTCAGTCCATTCTGTGAGACACCTCACAATGTCAAAAGATTGTGACAACTACTTTTGAAAGTGAAGAATTTCAGTTCTTTTCTGGCATGGTTGGCCATGCAGACATCCCTATGTTTTAGTCACCCTTTTCTGTATCAGGGGTAATAGACCTCCATTATCTTTGACCACACAGGCAGGACATGACTGCATTCCCCAACACCTAGTAAGCAAAATGAGGTGACACCCTAATACTGTGCATTTGACACTGCAATTGGTATCTCTTCTCATAGGAGCTGGGAAGCTACTTTCAGGTTCAGTTAATCCAGTTTACAACATAAAAATAGTATTTAAATGTAAGGAAAGCTCAACTCAGTTACGCAGTGTGGTAGCCAAAATTAACCAAATTGCCCATAATTTGAACAGTTCCACAGCTCCAGATTTCACAAATGCAGCAGTTAAAAAGAGTAAAATTCCTTGATCTTCAAGTACCATTAAGACACTGTAACAAGACAACTCTTCACAAATAATCAGGTAGATAGACTCTAAAGAATTTTCTGTGACCCTTTCTACAGTTTTTTCCTCTCCTGCTGTTCTTGTATTACAAACCACTGTAAACCATGGTGATCTGCAAAGTTCCTTTTCATTAGTCAGCTGACGACACTACCATGTCAGGTGTCTGTGTGTGTACCATGTAACAACGAGATTTCTGCTTGCAGAATTCTATGAGAATGGAAAGGAGGACCCTGACTCTCTTCTATTTCCACCAAACACTCTGCTATGTCATTTTCATCCACTGAAATGTGAGCCTGTTGTAACCGTAATGCTAAGGTTGCAGCCCAGAAAGGCTGTGATCTTATCTCTGGGTACACTAACAATTAACAGTGCAAATACTGTACTATTAAACAAAACTGATTTCCACCATACTGGCAAGGTCCCAAGGGCTCTGGAAAGTAATTTCAGGGTCAGATAACATAATTCAGTCAAAACTAATGTAGTTTTTCATTTATTTATTTCTTCTTATACCATGAATTTGTTTCCTGTGCAAAAACTCTCAGCCTAAGGTAGAGGAAAGACCTGTAAAGCATAGTTGCTAACAAAGTGATGTGGCTGATATGTAGTTAATGTGTATTAAAAATGCACATTGATGTTATTTCATGTCTAAAAGATGCCACAGAACTAAATCTTTAAAGTAAAGTCACTATCATAGAAATAATTTGATTTAGTATGTGGTGTCTTTGTAACAGGAACCTAAGTGTAGCTGAGCTCTAAACCGTCAGTCCCACATACCGTTCTAAAACCAACTGTGTTCCCTGCATAGCAAGGAGAGAGCAGCATAAATACCTCGCTGAACTGGGACCTAAGTTGTTTGTCCAAACATTTCCTCAGCTTTAAAACTTGTTCTGCAGAGGAAGCTAAGGTATATTTGCTCTTATATTTGTTTTGGTATACACTTAGAAAATGGAAAGCAGACCCCCAAATGCAGACTGAGAAGTGTCATATGAAACATGTTCTGCATGAAAGCTAAATGATGTTTATCCCAGTTGTTTCATTCAATAATGAAGCCATTATGTAATGTGAATTCCTACAACAAGCACCAAATGAAAAAAAAAAAAAAAATCCTTGTTTTGGCTGACACTGAGATCTGCTGTTAATAAGACATATGGTTATATATAAAATCCTTGGAATTATACAGGAATCAAATGGCTTGTTCATATTGGAAATTTTGAAATTTGTGGCATTAAGTCTGAACGAAGCAGCTTAACTCAAAATGATGAAAACCCCTTAAAATAAGATTTAAATAAATATACATCTTGGGTTACATAAGGATAAAGAATTATGAGATTTTGCAATTTGTGATGTGAAAAAATATAATGAAATGCTAAAAACAACGTACTTGCCCATGCATTTAATCTGTCCAATAACATATAAGCAAATGCATTTCCATTTCCTTTAAATTTGCTATTATTTTAAAATAGTGTTGCCCCATCTCAAGTTGAGAGTCAGATTTGCTAGCACAGACATTTCCATTGCACTCTGAAAATATGATCATTGCAGAACACTTGCCAACATTAGAGACAACAAATGACATTGAATGCTATATAAATACACAAATATTTCATTATATAGTTGTCCTTATAGTTTGATTGAAACTCTCTGAACTCAAAGGAAGCTTTTCCTTTCATTAAAACAAAGGTTTTGGACAAGATTTCAAACACACTTACCATGCTGCTGTGTTCAGACCAGGAATCATTTATAGACTCTTGCTGCAGCATGGCTCCACAGCCCTTTTTTACAGAGATTAAAAGGAAATACCATCAAGAACTAAACATGCTCAAGCTTTAATGCTACACAAGGAAATGTTTTTTTATAATTTGTGTAAGGCACTATATTTCCAGGAAGAAAGCCTTACTCCTTGAACTTCACAGACACGTGAAAAATATATGATTTTTAACACAAAACCACTATATTAACACAAAAATACTATATGCAAAAATAAACAATCTATAATCATTAGCCTGTGCTAGGACAATTTATTCATAGCTTGGCAGAACTTCCTTCCCATCATTCATAAAAATGCATTTCAGCAGTCTCTTCAAATGCCTGCCATGTGCTTCTACTGTATTTCCTTTTCTGTCTGCTGGTTCCACCCTATAATTAACCTGCTTAATTCAATATTAGTATTCCAGCAACTTCAACAGAAAATCTGTTGTGCACAGGTGAGATTTCAATGAACAGCTAAAGATTCTATGGACTGTTGTATGAGATATAGCAAAATGAGTAGTTGGGTAGGAGTAGCAAATCTATGAGAATGCACTGGTTTAGACCCAAATTGCTGAATAACTAGCAGCAATGAGAAGCAAATTCAGATAAAGAACAAAGCACTAAAATTTGGTTTACTAAACTACAACGTTTCTAAAAATTGCCTGAGTATGGCAGGTACTTTTCTAAATTTACAGAAGTGTCATGGATAATTTCTTTGTGGATTTCATATTATTAATATTTTTAGTCAATCCACAGTACAAGCTGTTGAGCTTTAGTCCTTCTGTCTGCAGCTCATATTTTTTAAAGATGTGAGCTTATTGCAGTTGCAAGCAAAATATAAATTATTATATATATAAAAAAATCAAGCTAAAAATAAGAGAACAGAAAAAAACAATCAAGCTGTGGATCATCAGCATTGCTTAGTCGTAATTCCCCTCTACTTCACTTGATAATAAGTGAAGGATGTTGCACACATCCTTCCCACATACACGTGCTCCCAGGCACACAGAGGCTCTCCATCCTTCTTCTATGGTTCGAGAGAATGCACAGGCACACTGGAGGGTGCAACTCTGCCACACTGGCAATCTGGACAGCACGCTCAGCTGATACTACTAACAAACAGGGCTGTGTTTCATGTGAAGCCACCACATGGGGAGCAGTTTTCCAGAGAAGACAGCGCACACAGACAGATAAGGATCTTTTGCAACAAAGATTGGAGAAACACTGAAGGGCTCCACAAGTGTATATATGGAAATTCTGATTTAAGAATGCAAACTGAAGTTCTGCTTTAAGAAGGCTGACTTTACATCATATATAAGACCAATTTACCAACAGCTGTATTTTCTGCTTTTAGAAAAAAAAGACTGAAAGAGAACCATACTCCTAAGCAATACAATTTATTTTAGATTCTCCTGTTCGGCAGTCACCATGTGTGGTGGTTTGACCGTGTTAGGCAACTGAACACCACAACCGCTCTCTCACTCCCCCTCCTCAGATGAGGAGGGGAAGAAGTAAAGGACAAAAAAACAACTCACGGGTTGAGATAAGGATAATTTTAATAAAGAGAAGAATATATTATTAAGGAAATATTATTATTATTAATTAAACAATTCAACTAAAGGGAAAAAAGGGAAAAGGGAAAGAGGAAGAGGGAAAGGGAATAACAAAACAAAACAAGTAAAGGCTAGATGGAAGTGCAGAGGGAAAAAAAATTACTCTCTACTTCCCACAAAGGAGTGATGCTTGACCAAGTCCTTGAAGCAGGGCCTCAACGCACGTAGCTGGTGTTCAGGAGGAGGACAGACGTTATCACAACGAGAGCCCACCCCTCCCCTCTTCTTCCTTTTTCCACCTTTCATTGCTGAGTGTGACATCATATGGTATGGAATATCCCTTTGGTTGGTTTGGGTCAGCTGCCCTGGTGATGTTTCTCACTTTTTTGCCCACCCCCTAGGAGGGCTAGAGAAAGTCCTGATGCTGTGCCAGCACTGCTCGCAGCAGACGCAACACCAGTGTGATACCACTGCTGTTTTACCTACAAGTGGCAGAGCGCAGCACTGTATGGGCTGCTGCAGGGAAAGTTAACATCCCAGCCAGACCCAGTACACCATGTTCCAAAAGGTGAGGCTCGTACTACACAGGATGTTTAAGGTAAACAACAACAACAACTCTTTTCTGGAACTTGACTATAGTCAAGTTCAGGAGAGGAAAGTTCTGCCATAGAGAGCTTCTCACGAACAGTGGCATTTGGGTCTTCAGCTGAGAGTCTTCCAGTAGCCAAGCAGAACTTCACTCTTCCAGGATTGCTATGCCCTACCTACAGGTAATTTCACCAGGCAAAATTTAGATGGGAGTTGATCCCACTGAATGCTACTGCAAAATGAGCTGGAGTCTGTTCTGCTCCTGGGAAAGTTATTACATACGGCTTGTGCTTACACTTTACATGGAGGTATTCAGATTTACAAACTAGTTGCTGTTGTCACATTCCCCCTCAAAAAAACCTAAAAACTAAAAAATAAAAAAGAAGAAAAAATAAAAGAAAAAAGAAAAAAATGAAAAAAAGAAAAAAGAAAAAAAAAGAAAAAAAAGAAAAAAACGAGATTACATTGAAACTACAACAAATAAGAGTTTGTGATGAGAGGATAAAATTACACAATAATTCCATTGTTTCTGAAAAAAAGATAGCAAAGATACTCTTCCTGACTCCGAAAAAACTAAGTATAATACAAATAAAGCAATCATAGATGTTTTCCTGAAAAACTTGACAAACACACTTAATTCTATGCTTACAAAAATATCAGCAGGAAACAGCACATGAAAATACCTCTTAAGTTGAATTCTCTTCATTAATACATATTGCACCATTTTAAAAAGAAAGACATTTTGACCTCTGTTTAAAAGAAATATTCAATAGTTTTCAACAATAACTTCAAAGACTCAAATTTAAAAAATGCTGAAAAACTTGTAAAGAATTCAAAACCAAGATCACGCAGACTAAAGTAAGCAAATGCATGTAGATGGAGAGAGCCAAAAGGTTTGACTTTCTTAATTTCACAACCAAAATCAAGATTACATGGAGTTCAAATCAGTGCAACCTTTATCCCATGCACATTTCAATTCTCATCATTAGGGCAAAGAAAAAGAATGCAGTGCTGAGAAGTACTGAAGGGTGAAGAAGGATTTGTTTCTATACTAAAAATGCATCAGATTCCCAATTTCTGTCTTCCTTTACCTTTACTTTAGTATTTGCCTTATTTTAAACATGTTTCTCAGTAACCACATATTGATGGATGTCATCTACTGTAGTTTTGTTCAAAACTGTAAGCCAGACTTTTTGTAAGCCATCAATTTACTACTGACTTCAGGAAGATAGGTGAATTTTGCATCAACAAGAAGTAAGGGTTCCTATATGCACTATGTGAGCATATATAAATACACAAGCACATAAAAGCTGTCCAAACAATGGTTACTTAATGACAGGCTCCTAACATAATATTTAGGCAGCTAATTAAGACACCTTATTTACCAAAGCACTCAGCAGGCAGCAGTCTCCAAGGCAGTTGTAAAAGCTGTTTCTGAAGCTCAACTCCACAATCCTATTTTTCATATGAGTTCAGCCACACAATCTGATCACACTGAGAGTATCAAAATTATTTTTAATGAGAGGCATGGAAGCATACTGTAATCACAAGCATTGTGCTAGAGACAAGGATCTACTGTGAAATCCCAGTAGCAGCCAGGAGGCAGAACACTGGCAAGGGAATGGTAGAAGTCTTGAGCTTGTGGAACCCAAACTCTGCCAGCATGGCAGTACTGCTGCTAGGTGCGGTCTAGAGAGGAGCCAATTCTTCAGCCAAACCCCACTTCTATTTCACCTTCATGAAAATTCATGTGTGCCAAACCCTGTGCTGAAGTGGAACACGTGCAAAGATGTGAACATTTGCTACATATCGATATGCCATTCGGTCCAACACAACGCAGTAACTAGAAGTACCAAAGTGCAAACAACTTCTCCCCTTAGCACAATCTGGTTACAAGGATTTATGGACAGGAATATTTTTTATTTTTTAAATGAATGAAATAAAAAGTCCATATCAGTATATAGATAAGTACAGAAACAACACAACCCAAGGAAATAAGTATCTGAAAGCCATCTTGCAATGGTTAGAATTTATTTCACATCTCCTTCATAACCAGGCTACGAATCTGTTTCCTTTTAAAAAGTTTTTTTTGTTTGTTTTTTGTTTTTTGTTTTTTGTTTTTTGTTTTTTGTTTTTTTTTACTAATAGCATACAATTTTTCTCTTAAAAGATGAAAACAACAGTAAAACCAAACAAAACCCCACAATGTACTACTTAGCATCATGTGACAAGAGTCATCTTAAGACCACAGGACCTATTTCCTCCCTGTCAGGAATCTGTGGGCACTGTCTGTCCTGCTCAATGTTACCGAGCATTACACAATCCCAAACATTGTTTTTTTGGATCACTTAATGGATTAAAACCTGTCAGCCCTTAGCCAAAATGGGAAAGAAAAGAAAAAGAAATGAAAAAAGTGCCAAATGACACATTAGAAGCACTATATTGTTGCTAAGTACTTACAGCAGGTTCACCTTGACAATCTGTCACAATATAATGGGATGTTCTGTCACAGATGAATCACCTAACACCACTCACACAAAGGGCAAAGGCAGAATTCGAAGTAACATGACAAGACATGATTTGCCTCAATCCTCTAAAACATGCTAAGGTGGAATGCAGAAGAGAAAGCCAAGAAGGATGAGATGAAAGTTTAAGGCAACAACACAGTGTTTCAAGACAGCACGTGTTTTTCTCTGCCCAAGTTGATGGACATGGCATGACTAAATGGCTAAATACGAGGTAAATTAAAAACAAACAGTTCATTTTAAAAATCTGTATTATTGACCAAAAATATTATTTTCTCAGGAGCTTGTTACATGAGCATTATTGACTTGATGGAGCATTATTAGCATGTCAATCACTTCCAGGCTATTTTTATAACCTTGTTCATATTGTTTTATTGCAACATATACAGATAGAAAAGTAGATATACACAGTAAAAAGTAATGGACTTATAATCTTCACCAACAATATCTGGTTTTTAGTATCTGGGGCCATAAGGAGGCTATAGAAGGGACTTTGACATTGAAACAAACACGGGAATTCAATAATCATCTTTCTTAGCGTTGGTTTATTCCTTTTACTTTCTAAAGCCACGACTATTCAGTCCCCAAGACCAGAGATTATCTCAGAACATGCTTGTTGCCACAGTGGGATGGCCCAATATAAGACTTAGACAAAGTATATAAAACAAAGTGATTGCACATTATGTATAAGATGTATAAAGGGGTGAAAGGGTTTGCTTAGTTAACTCTGTGCGCACACAAGGACTGGTGTTTACAGTCAGTGTAGGAACTAAAATTATGTTAAGTTGAGGATTCAATTTAGCCTTTTGAAGAGTCAGTGAGAGTCCTGATGCCAGTCTATCCCCACTGAAGAACTCCTGCAATCTTTGGCTATTCTGTTAGTCACCAGGAGATAGAGGTTGATTACTGCCAAGAACAAGACTGAAACCATGTGGTATAAATAAGTTTCATTAGGGACCACAGTTATTCACATTACTACCCACATCAAATACAACGAGTATACTTTCCCCCAAATCACCTGTTTTCTGTGTTCAGTACAAATTAATGTAGATCATGGTGGTGCTGTAAAAAACATACATTTTATTTATTTGCTATCTGGAAGGCAAGCAGGTGGCAAATGTCTTCATCTTCTCCAGCTGGTTGTGTCCATTCCAAGTGATATCCCTGGCCAAACTCCTGCTCAGTTTCCAGGACTGCCTGATTTTTTTTTTTTTTCATGTGCAAGCACAATTACCAGAGGTTGGTTTGTCTTATTTTTACCAAAGGAAGTGAACTGTATTGTGTTCTTTACTTGGGGCAGTCAGAGAAACAGTTTGCAAAATGAGCGGTTCTGTGCTGCTTTTTCAGGCAAGGCAAGAGAATTACTTCTTACAATTCTCCAGACTAACCCAAGTAAGATGAAGACATGGAATTATTTATACGAGGCAATGGAGAAAAAAATCAGTTCCAACAGTGGCTTCTAAAGGTCATGTGTTATTTTGCTGACATAGGATAACAGCAGGGTAAGTCTAAGTGGCACAGACACCAACACGCACCCTTTAGACACAGTGCCTAGGCCAGCATCTCATTCATAATGTGTACATATAGGGACACATGCATGTACACAAAAATATTCTGCGTGGTCTTATCACCCCTCTCTCCCCCACCCCTCTCCCCCCCAGCCAGAATTTCCAAGATCAGGTTTTGCCTGAGTACAAGATGGATTCAAAGTCCTGTGGAACTCTAACACACTCAAATGTATAAGGCAGCTGAAAACTTTTTTGTAAAGTGACACTCATCTGTTGTAATGCCCATTGGGCATTCACTGGCTCCAGAAAAAAAAAAAAAAAAAAAAAAAAAAAAAAAAAAAACAGATGCATGTGACATGACTGTTTTCAATTTCAACATTTCTTCCATCTGTCTTGAAAAGAAATAAACTACAGCAAGCTGACAGTTCATTGAAACACAGCGTCATGTGGGATGGTAACTAAAGAAAGAAGACGAATTATTTCCTTTTATGAAAACGTCTAACCAAGAGGCTTCGTCAAGCTACCACCATGTTTGTGAGGATTTCATTTCCTTTTGGCCCTGGATGAAGTGCAACTGTGCTGTGCAACTCTAGTACTTACTTATGTTGTGAAGCAAAATTTAAGCATTCATTTTATTTAATTCTTTTTCAGAGCTTTCTACAAACAAGGTTAGATCTGTATTTCAAAACAAATCTGAAGGAAAAATGGCAAGAGGCTGCTGAAAAGAATACTAAAAAGTAGCATTCTACAAGAAAAAGAAAATATAAATTGTTACTTGAAACTTTTACTTCAATATATTTAGATCAATAAGCCACCATCGAAACTCTCAGCTGAACTATCTGGATCAGTCAAAATAAACCTGTAATCCAATTAATTTTTCTATCTGAATTTTTTTGAAAACTTAAGAAACTTTCTACAGATGGCTTCTGGGCCAGTGGTCTGCTGGAGGCTACTTCCATCATAAAACTCAGCAAGTCTCACAGTGTAAACGTGTCTGATCTACAGGGTTTGGTGACCATTCTTAAGCTTAAAAAAGGAAAAAGCCTGAGGTATTTAAAACACTGGGAGAAAAGGGAGGCCAAATGCAAGTTATACATCAAATGGAATTTTTACTGAAATAAAATTTAAAAACTGCTTCTTGTGTTATTCTGCAGCTTGTAATGTCACTACATATGAGATCACTACATTCTGTCTGCTCAACAGTTATTACACAGTTATTACAGGGATGATCAGAAGACAAAACAAACAAACAAACAAACAAACAAAAAAACTCCACAATTGTACTCCTAAGATAACAGGCATTAGCAAGCTCAGATCTAGCTTTAGATGTACATGGATTAATGGAAAGATGTAGGTCTCCTCTTCCTACATACTATATGGCTTCACCTAGTGGCTCATAACCATTTTAAAGATTTTAAACATGAAAACTGCTACTCCTTTTGTCAGTTAGGGGCAACAAAGCCTCTTCAGTGCAAGTCTCTCTTTCACACTCCAGCCTGTAAATAAACAAAAGGAGTAGGAAAAGCCAGCACAACAAGTAAAAGAAAGCCTTTACACTTCTTCAATCCTTGAACGAACCAAGATGAAAACTCTCCTCCATGTGGAGCATAGTCAGCAACTACCTTCCCTAATTTCCCTCTCCTGGAACTTATAGTCCTTCTTGCTCTGTCAGTGCTAGAAATCAATTATGCCTTCATCAATTAATAACAGCTGTCTATTGTTTTGCTACAAAATGGAGCAAGATCTGATCCCTGGAAACAGACCAATGCCCTACAAATGCTCTGTGATGGTACTGCATAGGACAGTCACTCTGTATGAGACTATCTTAAAGTTTTTGCACAGGTTCTAATTGATCTTGACCACTGCTGTGCTATCAAGTCTTGTTAAATTTCATTTGCACAAACAGACATGATCTGCAAGACCAGATGGCTTTCCAGTGAAGTGACCAAAAAAAGTGCAACTTTAGAAAAGAGAAAAACTATTTTCTGAAAGCAGTGATAAACTGCTTAGAGGGCAGCAGCCTTGAACCACAACTTTAAACCCTAAACCCTAGGGGTTACTGCTTGGAGCATGTAAAATTCAGTGTATTATTATTCTGAAAAGTATAGCACAGTTCCGTTCCTACTGTTATATGCAGAGGCTCTAGAATGGATGGGACTAATCTTTGATCAGGAGAAAAAAAAACAGATATTGTTCATACAGCCTATCAGCCTATTCATATATGATACGAATGCAGACGTTAACATATGATGAGAGTAACCTGATGCAAGACAAAGCACTGGACAGTCATGTCTACAGACATGCCAAAGGAAATTCGATGAAAAAGAAAAAGATCTGCCATTACTTTCACTCAAAATGAAGTACACTGTGTTACCATAAGGACTCTGCTGGCCATTTTCATGATTTTATCTGATAGAGTCAATATTTACAGCTTTATTCTTTGCAGCCCTGATTCTAACCTAAGATCATAAAATACTGTACACTGTTAAAAACTGCCATGTCGTGATGAAAGGCTGTCCTGTCATCACAAACATTTGCAGGTTATGGGGACCACCAAGGCCACAACTCACTGTGGCTCGAGACATTTTGCTGTCACCAGGATCACAATGAAGTTGTGCTGCCATTATCGCTTTGAGGCCTAGTGCCAGGTCTCTTTATGCTTTTCTCCACAGCCATGAGTTTCTGCGCCTTTGTTTGAGAACTGTTGCTCCCATAGCCATGCTGGGAGCCACATCAGAGAACCAGCATTAGGACCCCTAAAAGGGAAAAAGTAGAAACTTGTAGTTAGAGAGGAGAAAAGAATAAGAAAGGCCTTTGCACTTTTTTCAGACTGCAATTCCACAATTACTTTCTACAACAAAACCACAGAGCTAAGGCAGACCATATTTTGGGGAGGTGGAATCACAGGAGGACCTCTTTACAACAGTAGATTCTTACACAGGAAGAAATGTATCCTCTCTTTACAAGAGGTCAGAAAAGCTTTGGCAAGTTTTTCCACATACTTGTACAGAACTAAACTGACTTTATATGCTCATGAATGAATTTAAGAAATGATATACGGGATCTTTTCTTTCAACCCAATCCTTTTTGGGGGGGTTTCAAAAAGCTAGTCTAATTCCATACCTCCCTGTAAAGTTCTTGGAAATACATTCACCCTCACACCAGGGCATGAAATTACTTACTTGTGCTTCCAGATACCTGAACAATTCATGATAAAAGCACTGGACTAGAACTGGCTTCCCAGTGTTGAGTTTCTCACAGATGTCTTACACAGACATAAGAAAGTTCTCTGCACTATTTCTTTGCTTACATTTCTCATCCAGAAACAGGAATAAGAACAGCAACAACTCTATACTTCCCAGGCTTGTTGTCAGATAGATGCATTGAAGAATGTGAAGTACCTGGATATTACCTAACTGTGAATCACAAAAATACCAATGATTGCTAGGCGGAAAGGAATGAAACAGAAAAAGAAGCCAAGGGTCTTCTTTTGACTGACAAACAGACCTCAAAAATTAAACAGTTTCCAGAATACAAGAAGCAGCTGCTCCTATTGCTCTTCAGAAGAAAATCTTTAGACCTCAACAATTCAGTGTTTCTTTACATTGCTGTAAGAGCCATCAATCCAGACACCATGGAGAGCAGATGGCAGACAGCACATCAGCTAGCATCACTTTTTTCCTTATCTCAAAGAAACCCAAAGCAGTTCTGGCAATATTTGACTTGTGACACATTGCTCGGGTGCAATGCATTTTATCTTTATGGTAAATTACGCTTTAACTGTTTTATACTGATTTTTGTTAGAGGTTTTGTCAACAAATGGAATTCACGTGTTCTTAATGTAATGAGGCATAGTTCCTTAAAGGTGAAGCAGAGAGCTCCTAACAAATGAAAACAACTTTCTTCAAACAAATAAATGACAGAACATTGACAAATTTTAAAAGTTCAAGACTGATAATTTCACTGGATTTCATCATCAAAAAAACAAGTAAAGAAGGGAGGAAAAATCTCATTCTATTTAAGGGAAAATCCCTTTGAAATAGCATTTATAAAGCCCATCTATTTAACTACATATGCAAAATGTCTGTAAATACTATTCAGAGGAAATCTATTTATTTATGCATATATTTTCCTGCTGGGTTTATACAACTGCTGTAACTGAGTGAACAAAATTTCTCTGATGATCAAAACTCTGTCATATTATAAAATAATAGTAATAATAATAATAAACTGCAGCTCATGGTTGTGCAACCATTTCTAAGGTATCATTTTTTCATCATAAGCTTTTCAACAGCTGTGACTCATAAACCATAAACACTTAATACTAAGAAATTATAAATGACAGATGATTTATGATGTGTTTGTATCTCTCTCTATAAAAATATTCTTTCTTTACATATAGGTTCAATATGCTAGACACAGAAAATATGGTTCATATATGAAAGGAAATCAGTGATGCAACTAAGACACCTGACTATGAACTCCAGTTGACACTGGCAGGTTCTCTTTAGCATACTGATTTTTTAAATACTGAATTTGAATGATACTGAACTGCTCAAATTTTCTCATGGACAAAGGCTTTGATCTCAACAGTATACACTTACTTTCTACCATGAGCCATAACATTCCTAGTTTGTGGCATGTGTCTGATCACATTATATTTAAGAATTGTTTTCTTACTGGAATCTTTTTAAGCTAAAGCATATATTCTGTCAACAGTATTCCACATTTCCCCAAAAAACAAAGCAAACAATTTTTAATAGCTTACATCAACTTTTCCTGGATCACTTCAGATATTGTTTCCCATCATCACTGTATGATATGCCTAAATCCACGGTTTTATAGACTAGAGGGTGATTGCCTGGTTAAACAACAAACAAAAACACTTAATGATACCTCAGTACCTCACATATGTAGAAATATTTTAGAGAATTGCAGTGCACATAAACCTATAGACATAGGTTAGGTAACCCTAAGCAGTATAAGTAATATCCTCTCCAGAAGCATAAAATCTATATGACACATAGTAGAACTGTATGTGTCTATATGACACAAAGTACATCTTAAGGTAACCAAAATAACAATAACATAAAAGAACCAGGCACACTGTCCCATTTATCATATCTAGGAGATTAAATATCATGTACTTTCTGGTTTAGTTCAGCTCTGGCTTTTGTTGTTTTTCCCTCGTTGTGACTTGTTTCCCTCCACACATCACAACTAATCTGCAAAGCCTGTGAAGGAGTTAAACTTATTTTATTTTTTTTTATTTATTTTTTTTCCTCCAGTGGTACAAGGCTGTTAGTTTGGGCCATCTACAGGGATCACTTCACTATAATATAAACAAGCACTAAACGTAATGTGTGTTTCACAGGCAAATGACCATGTGGGAGTAAAAAAAATAAAAAAAAGGCTTTTATATATTGAATAATTTGCTGTAGTTGAAGCATGCACAAGGAAATGATGCATCACATAACGTCATAAGAAATTTAAAATTGGATTCTTTGGGGTACTTAAAAGTTGGCCTAAACCACCTGCCATAAAAGTGGTTTTGAAAGTCCCCAAATTCCAAGATGCTACACTTTATCTGCAATAGAAAAATCTCAGATTTGTTGCACACAGTTCAGGATATGCTGCAATATTTTTCTAAAATAGAAGGAACTCAATAAATAAAACAATCAATAAATCTGTTCCTGATAGTTCTTGATTTTTTTTCTGAGTGTTAAAATAAAATATTCATTTTTTTTTTCTTTTCTTTTTTTCCCCCCAATTTCAAAGGAAAATCCAGCCAAAAAGGGGGGAAATGACTAACCATACTGAGGAAATACAGACTTGGCTGTACATTAAAGTTGAGTGCAAAATTAGATAAATTGAAACTTCCACTCCAATCTACATGTTTTAGTTAATATAAGAATCTTCATTTATAATATCTATATGTACCAACTGAAGCAGATATGATTTTTTATACTTTGACAACTACTTAGCAGAAACACTTCACCAACACTACCTGTCAAACAATATGAGAATAAACCCTGAAGGAGCAAATTCTTGACTGCATCCTTCTGATTTACAAACCAAAAAGCTGGATGATTTCATTATCAATTTTTAAAAGAAAAATTGTCACTACAGTATAGAACAACACTTTGAAGAAGCACAAAAGTCCCCACGCTGCAGGGCAAAAATGTCATTTATACTATGTAAAAAAGCATTCACCCGCTCTTCTAAATGGCTTTTCAGTTTCAATATATATATATAATGGAAATAAGTGCTAGTTTCAATTTGTGACACAGAGTCCAGTTGATGAAATGGTGGAACCTGAAATCCTGATGAACATAATGAAAATGGACAATATTTGGACAACATAAAACAGTTGAAGACTTCTCTGTCCTGAATACAGAGAAAGCTTGGAACTTCTTAATGCTCAGATGTGCTTGGCTAGTAGGAACTTGCACAGCATGGATTCATAAAAACTATAGAGAAAATACCTACATTAGGGAGATAAAGGATCACTGCAAAAGGCTCTTACAAGTAAGCAAAGAAGGTAAAATGTAGTCGCCAGGTGAGTGACCAGCATAGAATACTTTGATCAAGAATCACAGGAAGGCAGTAAGAATTGCCAAAAGTGGAGTGTGAATGTGCAAGTGATATTAAAAGACTTAAATTTCTATCACAAGTGAAAGTTACATCAAAAGATAAAACAAAGCCACTTTGTAATGGACAGAGGACAAGTACTGCAAGCAATCTAAGGAAAACAGTAAGTACAGGAAAGCTTACTCTCTCCTATCAGTCAGGATAATGATGCTGAACATGAAGCAGGATGCTTAATTGGTATAAGGCTATGAAAAAACAGAACTCCATCAAAGGGATGCAAAGCCCAGAAGCCTAACATATTCAAGCTGAGGGAAACCAAACCATTCCCAGCCCAGACGAAAGGAACACTATTCAACAGTAGTCTTCTTCTTATTTTATTTTCATATTGACAGTGATAACAGATATGCAGCAGATGGCAATGCATTACTGGCTTCAACACTATTCATGATTCCAGAACAAGTTATAGAAGTAAATGGAAAGCAGAACAAATGCAACATAAACAAAAGTAGATCTTGACAAAGTTTTTTGTTTTGGTTTTTATTTTTAAGACAAAAAAATATATATATAACAGATACCTATCATCCATGAGAACACTGCAAGACACAACGATGGCATAGAAACTTAGGAAATCATGACACAGAACAGCAAAGTACTATTCCTTAACTCCTATTATAGTGGGAAAAAATGCAAGGTATCTATGAAATTAATAAGAAGTAGTTCCAAAGCAAACAGAAGAAGGCAGGTCTTTATGTAATTTGCATTAAGTTGCAGAAGAGCTGACCCAGTAAAGATGAGTGCTGAAAGCTTGCCTGCATTCAAAAGTATTTGTTCAAATTCTTGGAGCAAAAATCCATCAGGGGCTACTAAGCAACAAGAAACCACCTCTGGCTTATAAAATCCCTAGATGGCAAACTGCTGCAGCCTGTGACTATCATTTCAGGCCTGACAAGTTCCTGTGCTTCTCTTAAACATCTGCTATTGACCACTGAAAAAAAAAAAAAAAAAAAAAAAAAAAATAGTATAAAAATGCAGAAGAATAAATGGATAAAAACTCATGATTCATACAGTTAGTTTAAAATTTCAAATTTCAAAAAATATTTCTAATACCTTCAAGGACTGGAATAAACTTTCAGCAGAAACAGTGAAACGACTATTTTTAAGATTGAGGTTGATCATAAAAGAAATTACATGCCATAATTTCCCACAAAAGCAGCAGACTGGACACAGCAAGGCAAAAAATTCTTTCAAGTCTTACACTGCTAATGGAGCCCTTGATTTCAACTAAGGCCTTGACAAATTAAGCTCCAGAAGAAGGAATCCAGAAGAAGGAATGTTTTGTTTCATTCTGGCCAAGGAAGCTGGGGGATCCGAAACACCAACTAGCAAACACAGAACTAAAAACCAGCAGCTCAGCAAAATAGCAGCTGACAGAATAAACAGGGGAAATTAAGGCATCAGCTCCTACAAATTAAAATACTAAAGGCAATGTTAAAAAAATAATGGGGGGAATGGGACACAAAGAGACAGATGAGACAGAGGTGAGACAAAAGCAAACAAGGTCCTAGAAACATTCTTCTGTTACAGTATGAATTTGTCTTATTTGTTCAGAGCTAACCTTTCATCTCTTTAATTTGTGTAGAGTAAAAAATATTACCTTATGATCCATGGATGTCTAGACCAAGGGCCAAAGAGGAGAAATTGCTGTGGCACAGAAATTAAAGCAGAGGCAGTGTAAATTTTTATTTTGAACATTGTTGTAAGATGTTTAGAAAAGGCACAATCATTGCATTTGTTTTCTGTACTGACATCTCTCTTCCATTTGAATATATCTACAACTGCAGAAGTATGATTCTAGCTTGCAGACAGCAAATTTTATAGATCAGAACATTAGCTATAAATAAGTATATCTTTCTTTGGTCTTAAAATCTGAATTCTTTCCAGGAGAAGACTGTAATTAGTATGACATGGGGGCTTTTAGCAGATGTGAAACCGGATAGATTGAGCTCTCGTATGAATAGCCTGAAACAAGGTCTGTCTTGCATGGTTTGTAGTAATGGAGAGGAAATTGAGCATTAAATACAAATCAACAATCATTCATTTCACTGCAGCAGTGGAGCAGCAGAGCTAGTGAAGTCACTCTTTTCAGCACCTTGCATACTGCTGGACTTTATTTACAGCACTGAAGCTCCCATCTTTGGAAACGGCCACCTACAGGGTAACTCAAACAAAGAGTGATTAAGAGAGAAAGCAATTTAAGGTCCAATTTTTATACACAAACATCAGAGAAGTGACCTTTTCTCTGCTTGCAATTTATGGTGGGTCTTTAGATATATTCATTAGGCTATCATTCTACCAATTCAAAGAGAGGTCAGCGTGGCATAGTACTGCAAGCCGGAGTAACAGCAGATATTAGCTGGATACTTGTACAATAAGTGAAGTTGGAAGATTTATTAGTTTTCTAATCCAAAGACTGACCCGACTCTCCATTTAAAAGTTGAATAGGAAGTTGAAAATCCCCTCTAATGTTTTTGAGAGGTGTGAGGAGATGAGGAAAGCACCTGCAATGCATCACTCTGTTTAGATTGCAGCATGAAACACTGGATTTGTTGGCTGCAGTGGTCTCTCAGTAGAGGGAACAGACAACAATAATCAAGGAGCTCACTGCTCATTATGTGTGAAGAGAAAAATGGAATGTTATCCACTGAAACACTGGAATGCTCTCCAGGTCAACAGCTCTAAAAAGTTACCATAAAAAAAATCTGTCTTCAGCTCTGAATAGCTCAAGTTCATGCTGATGTTTAGATACAATTCCCTGTACAATTTAAAATAAGTTAATGTTTGGCTATTTACCTGGCATCTGTGATGTCCAGGAAGCAACTACATGCTCCAGTAAAAAAAATAAAAATAATAAAAAAAAACCACTAATGTCTTAACAGTACTTACTTTAATTACTCTTCACAATCTTCACAATGTTCTCCAAAGAGAGAAGAATGCCAAAATAAGGCTAATTTCTTTAAAAAAAATCATCCAATTTTTCAAAAGTTGCATTGTTACCAATTACAATATCAATTATATCAATATCAATTGGACTTGGATGCTGTCGGATGCATTTATTAGAACCGCACAGTCTCCTCTGAAATAACACAAGATGCTTGCTCCCTCTCCAGTAGCTCCTTCTTACATTTGGAGACCCACTGTCCATCCTGACACAGAGGCCTGTCTTGTGTTGCTTTTGTCTACCTGTGAAGTACTGCAGTGCTGGTATTTCTATAAGTTTTATTATTCAAAGAAACCAAATAGAAGGAATTTCAGACAAAACAATGGTGTTAAGTTCATCCTGGGAAGATGATTATTCAACTCATTTCCTACTTAGCTAAATAATTTGGGAAAAGAATTTCATTGTTTTCTCAACTTGATCACAAGTGAATTCAGAGCTAACACATTCACAGGCTAATGCTATAAACCCTAAACCACACAGGCTGATTATCATCACTGTACACAGTGTTTTAGGAAACTGTAGTAAGTGAATTTAAGAGAAACTTCTTTAAACACAACTACCTTACAGAACAAATGCATCAGCATGAGGGCAAATTGAGATATTTTGAATGAAAATAGAATTAAGAATTTGATGACTCTAACTAAGAAGATCTATAACTTGAAAGCACTATGTAAATTCAAGTAATATGATTAGGGTTAATAATATTTTCTGAGTTAAAATAGTATTCACACTTATTGTGCAACTTGTGGATTTGATTTATGAAACACAGGATAGGAAATTCAATCCATATTTTTGTGTTGTATCCATAAAATAGTTAAAATATAGGAACAAAAAAAGTTTATTTTATGATCTCACAATCATTTGCCTTAGAGTTTTAATCAACTCAGCTGAATTCATAAATTTTCTATATGTGATTATAAAGCAAGAGTCAAAGAGATGGCTTAAAGAAATCTGTCTACTGAAAATGCGATACAGTTTCAGAATTCTAACAGTGTGAGCATTTTCTGTGGATTTTCATCAGATTCAGTGCATTGCAACTGAATTAATCAAGTCTCTTTTTATGCTAAACTGAGTCACTGAGAAAAATCTGTACTTATCAGCAGCTCAATAATTATATGCATAATTATATGTTTACTTAGAGTCCTTGTTGTATATGAATTCTTTTAAATAAAAGTTTAACCAGAGAAGCATAATCATAACCTACACATTCAATTTTAAAGTATGCATATCTTTAAAAACAGACCTTTCTTTCAAGAGGAAACAAGAGACAGTGGGAAATGGAAGATATTTCATTGTAAGATTTTGGCCACAATTAGACAAAATTCTGAAGTCCAAGCTTGCCTTTCATTCATTTAAGTAGAGCTTGATCATATGTAGGACTGTATAAGAAATCACACTTTAATTTACATACTAACTGTGCTTAATAAAACTAGCTATTACTAGTCTGCCAATTATTTAGAGCAGTACATTTTTGTGAATCACAGGAGTGTAAGAAAGAATTCTCTCAACCCTCTTCCCCTGATGAAAACCTGGTAAGCAAAGCAAATCAGTCCCCAGATGAACTCTTTTAGTAAAAGGAAATACTTCTTTATTTTTCTTCCCCAGGTAACTGGTTCTCTTCATTCTCAGGGAGAGTTTTCTCAAAAGGAGAAAAGAGTATGGTATCCCCTTCCCATTCTGCCCTTCCTGTGCCTCAGTCAATTTATAACACACTTGCACACATCCTGCCACATAATTGTGACTGTGCAAGACCCCACAGAAACCACAGTTAAATCCACACCTGACTATGTATCTTGTATTACCCTAGATAACTCAACAAAACCCACCTGGACTTACGGTCAAAAAGAACCTAGTACAAAACAAACCTCATTATGATCTCCTCTACTTAGAAAGGGCTCATTTGTAACACTTTTTTTTTTTTTTTTTTTTTTTTTTCCTCAGCCAATAATACAACATGCAATTACTTTTGGAGGACATGAAGATTTTTTTTTCCAGGCAGTGCACACCCACAAAATATATGCCCAGGATGCCCAAAAGAAAACTCTGAGCTGTTCATGGTTCACAGTGAATTATGAATCAGTTCATCAGCAAACTGAGAGACAAATTTAGCAAGACAGCCAAAAATATGACATTTTCTTGAGGGGGGAAAAAAATAAAGCAAAATGCTTGGGCTTCAGCCCCAACACAATAATGCTAGGTTAGCTGGACAGAAGAATTTTAGAGAATATTTACTGGGAAAAAAAAAAAATCACAACCAATCCAAAAGAACTGAATTGCTAATTTCATTATCAGTACCTTCTCATTATAAACTTCCTCATAATTATGAGACTCTATGGTTGTTGAAACTAATGTCATACTCCATAGACACACTAAAATGAACAAGTTGACAAGCATAGTAAAGTACCCAGCAACTAGAAATAAGAAGGAAAGTAGGAGTATAAACATAATCCCAACAGAATGCCAATTTATAGATCACTGTTGCTCTGTATGCCTCAAAACAGCATAATTATTCACTAATTCTTACAACACAAGAAACATGGGTATTCACATTCTTTGGCCAAAAAAGAGATACTTTTTCATATTTTAATTACATGTGAGTTCATTGCTGTGGAATGGACTTCACCTTTCTTTAACAGTTAACTAAGATTATGACTGGTGTTCAGGATACAAAGGTTGTTCCAACCTATTGTTTTACACGTTACATAGATATGTGAAAGTCTGCATGAGTTCCAAAAGAGATGAGAGAAGATGGAAGCACACCCAGCTCTATCCCTCAGTCATAGAAGGCAAAACACGGCATTTCAGGGAAGTTTTGTTTTGTAAGAAACCAGTATAAAAATATATATTTGGGACAGAAAATGGAGCACTATGGATACCTGAAACTCAGGCTTATCCCACAGTTTTAAACCACACAAAGAGTCGTGCTTTACCAAACTGACTTATTACTGAATAAATAAATCATCAAGAAAAATGAGAAATAGACTTAGAAATTCACTAAGACTTCACAAGTGCAACACGTCTACAAAGAAGTTCTCCACTACCAAACACAGGGTCAATAATCCTGTCCTACATAAATACTGTTTGGAAGCCTTTTGCACACATCCTTTTCAGCATGGTCCATTGCATTGTCTGGAGTGTGCCTGAGGAACAGGGCTGGGAGGAGGAAGCAAGACAGTTGGTGATGTAAAGGTTGTCAGGAGGATCTGCATGAGCTGCGTGCCAGCATAAAATCATACCACATGAGGTAAAGCCAAATGTTTCTGTCTTAGTGCAGCTTTCACATTGCTGAGGACAACCAACTAAAATGAAGATTTGTCCACAAACAGCTGCAAAATACACCCACGGATTGAATTCTTCATCAACAAGCTTGCATGTTCCTGACACTGATGACCATTTGGATGCACTGTGCAAATACTGACAACATCAAAGGAAAACTTACATGAGCATCGATAGAAGATTGCCAAAACATTCAGCTTCCTTACTTTCTTGTACAGAATGACAGCCTGTTTGATTTTGGTAACTGTATCTTAGCAAAATAGCGCAAGGAGGAGCCCTCATACTTTCAGACTTGATCACAGCAGCAAATATTATATAAGCTAAGACAAAATCATAAACTGATGAACCCTGTTAGGAGTTCAGGATGGTACCAGTAAACAGGATTGTTAATCTAAAAAGCATCACATTTAAATAAATAAATAGTTAAAATAATACAATAAATAAAATATAATCAGGTTTTTTTTTTCCAATAAAAAAAAATTGAGGTCAAATTTCTTCTAATTTTTTCCTACAAATTACTTGCACTTTCCACCTCACAAAGCTGTTGTGTTTCTGTTAATGCAGCACTGATGAATCCCAGTCCTACATCATGCAATTCACAGACACAGAAGTACAGGTCTCTCTATTAGCATTTATTTAAAAGACAACCCAAAGCCCCAAGGCCTATTTTAGGAAGAAAAAATGAAGGAAGACCAAATGTCTCTAATTTCCACATGATAATCAGGACTATAGTCTCTTGTAATCAGCAGCAGAAATTAAAGGGCTGAATCCTCAACTAGCTCGGTACACCACTCTTCAGCATGGTATGATCTCACCTAATAAAATTAAAATCAGAAAGATGTAAGGGAAGCAATCAGGTTTTCAGACACTTGAAAGTCAACAGGAACTGTGTCTGCTTATGCTTAGACTGTCTTTAGTCCATTATGTGAGCTCCACTACTACCAAATAAGAATCCTAGTTATCCAGCACACGCTGTTGTAAGAAACATAAACATTGCACCACTGTGGGATGGAGTCTGACTCTAGACAGTAATACACAGGTATCTGCTGTGCATTGGGTGGTAGAGCTCAACTATTACAAACAACTCATATAAAAGCAAACCTGATTGCTTCTCTGTGCAATTTTTATGTATAGCGCTCATTAGCACAAAACACTACAAGGTAAAAAGATTTCTGGTTCTTCTTTTTCCAAGCCTGATTGGGGAGGTAGAGGGGAAGTAGTGCTCATTTTGGAATGCCAGCAGTAAAGATCATTACACTTAGTACTGACACCCTGTATAATTTGAAAAATGATGTGACTTTTGGGTAAACATGAACATGCCATAAAGAAGGTGTTCTTACATTAATTAAAAAAAATCAAGTCTTCTGGCTGGGTAATGAGCCAGAAAAAGTCCTGATTTTTAAAACATGCATTACAAGGCATGAATTATGTCCTTAGCTATTTGGAAGCATTTATTGCCTATATTTTTTTAAACCTATAGAATCAAAGTCTGTCTTCAGAAAGCAAGAAAACACAGAATAGATACACTTGACTATATATTTTAAAATGTCATTCATAAATTAGTAAATCAATTTATGGAACAACATAGTATTTAAATTGCCACATTTACACAGTGATTGAAAACTGTTTAGCATACAGAAGTCTTAACGATGATGGGAACTTTTCTACAGGTTTCAATGAGCCAGACCGGTTGATGGGAGTTTTGCTGAGTAAGAATCAAGTAAAAACCTCAGGGTTTGTTTGTCTGATACAGGTGCGCTGTACCACTCAGAAACTGCTTTCAGCTGAGCCCTCAATGAAGACCTCGGGAGTTGGCCAAATAAACGGAAATATCACTTAAAATAAGTCACTAGAAATACCATGAAATTGGATACCACGCATTACCTTACTCAGAAAGTTGAGAGCCTTTTTGTTTAATTTGGATGAGTTTTCAAATAACTGAGAACAAAAGTAATCTATGGTGGGCACAACAACAGACAGGAAATACTGAAGCTGTACTGATACCCAGTACTGAAGCTGAAGGTTTCACATATGTCTCTGTAGCTGTCGAGACAGAACTCATAAATGCATCTGAGGACCTGTGCTAGATGTGTCAAAACACATTTCTTCAGTGAATGTTTTTCAAAGTTTGTGCAAACCCAATAATAAAGTGACAACTTAAAAATTAATTTAGGTTTAGAAATAAATGTATTTTTACTATACAGGGAGAAGACAGAAAACTAGAAAGGATATCAAAAAGTGCAATTGTTATTTATTATTAATCTAAAACTCCAGGCAAGTTTGAGCTCAAGTATGAGACAGATGGACTACAATGTTAAAAATTCTGGTTTTATTTTCCAAATAGAGATTGAAGTCAAAAAGTTGGTCTTGTTAACAATTCCAGATTATTTATACTTTTCATTAGCATCATCTTGTAGCGAAATTCTTAGCCCATCATACATCAAAGAGCTCCTCAGTACCCTCAGATTTCAACAACATGTTCCGCCCTGCCAGTATGAACAGAGCTAAAAAAAAAATATATCATGTGAGAATCTGACTCAAGGCTAAGGTAATGCTGAATTAACATACTTCCTTGGCTACTGAAAATATACAAACTGTATGTTATACATATATTTGAAAGTTCTTTCTCTCTAAGTTACCACAAGGAAGCATATCATCCTGTGGCAATATGAGGTACAGAAACTCCCACACAGAACACAGGGATCAGTTGCCAATTCAGATCACAGAACACCAGGGTCGCTTCCCCGGACATCTTCAGAAACCCAACGGAGCGTTATTACTTTCCAAACATCAGTAGCTCTTCAACAAGCCACTAGGCTATTTGACACATTTTTAGTTTTACTATGGAAGAACATGTCCATAGAGGCATATATGGATACAAATAAGCTTAAAAAATCCATTAAACACTCAACATTGGCACACGTAGCCTATTTGACAATCATTCTCAATGCACAAATCACCTCCCCCAGGTTTGTGGTCACTAGCATTCCTCTACTAATTAAAAACAAACAAAACAAAACAAAACAAAAAACATAAATAAACAAAACCTTACAAGCAAACAAACAAAAAACACATAAACAATCACCGGAAACAAGAGTGCCACTATCTTGACTTACACTTAGTTTCTTTTTTTCTGTAGGATAGATCACCTTACTGGGTTTTGCACTTTATTTAATTTCCCTTTATGATCTCTGTTCACTTGACCTCCATGGGAAAACAGAAATTATGGCTGCTGCATGTTATTAGGTAGCTCTCTTCTACTTAGTCAAGGAGCTTTGTCTAAATGCAATTCTAGAGACACACCATTCTAAAAAAATGTTAGAATTATATTCTTAATAAATAAATAACAACACCAAATGGATACCTAGTTAGCACTGAGCTGCACAAACGTGCTTTTGTTGCAAAATGGATCTCAGTCTTTGATGTGGACCTAGCAGACAGCCTCCATACCATATATCAGCCTATAGTATGGTGAGGTGTAGCATCTGAAAACACAGATCTCCTGGTTTACAAATCTCCTGCATGTTACTATCATGTACAGCATGCCACTTCAGAGATACAGATACAGCCAGCAATAGCGTGTTGTTGTTGCCTGGCAGTGCACAAGCGTAGGCCCAAAGTTAGTGCATACACACTCAAAGCAGAAACGCAGCACTTTATTCTGATTTCCTGAAGCACTTGTCTGGATGGAAAGCAACCCCGTGACAATGCTAAGCAGTAGGTGCCTGTACATCCTTTCTACCTTGTGCATGTTTCAGCAGGACCAGGCCTACAGTAGGTACACCAGAACAGACAGTGCCCACCACAGCTACGGCCTGGAAGCTGAGGTTTGCACTTGCTTTCTTTCACTTGCAAAAGACCTGTCCATCCCCATTCTGAAGCAGCCTAACATCTGCCTAAATCATCTCAACTAATCATTGATTTGAGTATAAACAGAAAAATAAAATAAAATTAAAAACAACAAATCATAACAATAAAAGGCAGCCATCTTAAAGAACTAGCTTGTCCTGTTCTTTGAGCGAGAGGCTCAGTTAAACATAAGATCTGCAAATTTTCCATTTCATCAAATCCTGCTAGTAGAATTCGACAATCTGGTAGTTTAAGCTGCAAGTTAGAAAAAGCCAGGGAAACATTTGCTTTGGCACTGGCAGGTTCTCAGATTTTTCCAGTTGGAACAATGATAAATGACTTAACCCTGATCATTTTTCTGAAACCTGATTTTTTTTGTTTGACATTTATTTACAGTTTCTATAAACACTAACACCTATAAAACATGGTTTACTGTTTGATTGCTTGGCGGACAAGCAAGCCTTAAATACATAAATTATGAGCACCTAGTTAATGAGTGACATGACGGACATGAAGTTTTATTTACCATTGGCATGAGCCTTCATATAAAATTAGTGGCACAAGAAAGCCAGGTTTTGTGAATGCACATAGTCATACCTATTCATTGCCTGACTTTTTTTTTCCTTTTTTTTTTTTTTTTTTTCTTTAAAGACTTGACATAAGACTGTGGCCTATGTGTAATTTCATTGCCTGGAGCAAGGTTAGGGGAAAGCCGCTCCATCTGGCAATTTCCCTTTGACTGGCACATAGTTAAACAATGATGCAGTTTGACAAATTTCAAACCCTGCTTATGAAAAAATAACATAAACACAATAGTCACTCTGAGTAGATTGTCCACCTGTGCAAGCGGGCATGAAGTGTTAAGTAAAGGCTGCTGGTAATGAATAAAGATGCAGTGCATAGTTGGATTAGGTCGTTCCAAATGTAAATCACTGTCAGATAAAGCACTTGTGTTTACATGTAGCATTAATATTTTGATCAGTATGTTTAAGAGAATTAGCTTCTTAATGCAGATGTTCTCATTTGGACCTTCACACCCGTAGCTTCAGCCAACTCCTTTACCATCAGTTATGTCAACATGTCATAAATCTTAGCTGCTTTAACTTCTATTTTAAACAAAGCTTTGTTGTAAAATTTGGAGGCGTGTTTCCTTCGGGTTTTATTTTTGGCAAATTTCTTGTTTTTTTGTTGAAAACCTGACACATTAATGTCCAATTAACCATCTTTGAGTATTTTACTGACAAGGATCCCAGCAGCAATCAAATGCCTTTTTATTGTAAGAGCCCCCTGCCCCCCCATTCACCCAGCTGTATCCATTATGTGAACAAGAAGTCTTTATAATCTTGATGCACAAACAATAAAGGCATTACGTTTAGCGGAAATAAGACATATGTCTCAACAGCTACACACTCTATGCCCTTTCAGATTACATACTGTAAGGGTAAATACACACATGCTCAAAAAATGGGATACACTGAGATTCCAATACAAAATTCACAGGCAGATTTTTTTCATTATTACTATTTTCTTTTTTAAGAAGAAATAACTGTTAACTTATTCAAGTTATTTTAACACTGGTGCCCCTACTAGGGGAGCTGCTAGAGGACAGGACACCTTTGATAAAGCACAGCCCATACCCATACACAAAATGGTGTGAAATCTCTCTTAGGTCACTGTGACGGTGGCAATGGTGGCATTTAATGAACTTCATGGGTTTGTCTATTCAGAAGTGAATGTTACCCATTTTTAATTAGTAATTTTATATTTTCTGAAATTTCTCTTTAATTTCTTCTAAGCACTTTTTAATGTTGAGAAATAGAAATTTTGTATGAAAGCATACAACAATGTAGATTATAACAAATTGTTTTTTTCCTGAAAGTCTTATGCAGCAAACAAGATACTCCACAACATTTTTTTTCTGAAATTTTGAAAAAAAAGTAGGAAAGAAAAATATTTTTGTATCATAGATGCTTTGTGTTTCATGAAAAAATATTTTTTCATAAACCTTAACAACTGAGTTCTAAATTTCAATGAAATTTTAGTATTTGAGTTTTCTATTAGCAATTTGTAAATGCTAGACAGGCTCCTATTCATATTCTCACACACCACAAACATTGTCAAGAATTAATACAGACTTCTACAGGCATGGTGCAAAGACCATCTGCAAAGACCATCTTAAACTTTTCAGAGCTTCTTTGTCATGGCAAGCAAAGTATTAAGGTAAGTTCTTAAATAATTTATATATTTTTAATTAATTACTGTAACACTTTTGCTGTTTTTCAGTATGAACATAAGCGAAAGAGCTAACACCCAAGATATCAAAATTTGGCAACAGGGATCTTTATGTCACACATCAGTCATCATGATAATCACCTGAGAGTTGTGGAATACAGATCCATTGCAAGGAAACAAATCTCTTTTGAACCTCATTTTATTGGCTGGAAGACAATCAAATAGTGCGGGCTGTTGACAGCCTTTTGGATAAAAGGAGGGTGAACGAAAACAAGTACCACATTAAAGATACTATAAAGGAAATTGGTATGATGGGACAAAAGGGACATCCTCCCTTTACCCCCAACTTGGTTTTGAAAGAAAGACATAGACAATGATTTGGTGTCTCGGGGTTGTAAAAGTCCTTTTAAGCACATAAGAAATAATAAAAAAATGTACCTAAAGCAGTGTAAGAAAAGTTGCCATGGAAGGCAACTTTCTTTC
Organism: Heteronetta atricapilla; assembly: GCA_011075105.1. Taxonomy (NCBI): domain Eukaryota; kingdom Metazoa; phylum Chordata; class Aves; order Anseriformes; family Anatidae; genus Heteronetta; species Heteronetta atricapilla. The sequence goes on from CM021742.1 coordinate 2,986,636, forward strand.
TCAGGGAAGAAGTTGTATAGATCATTTCCTTTGTCTGTAATAGAAGGTGAAACCAAGAAATAATAAAAGTGTGGAAATCTGAAAAAAAAAATGTCATAAGACTAGAGTCTTACACTGGTTGCAAGCTAGCAAAACTGAACTGAACTTGCAGCTACTGAACTGAATTCCTGATTAATTCCACCACCACTTCTGCACCAGCAATACTGCTACTACCTGGGAGACGCTGCTTCAAAGACATTAAGGAATACGACCAAGAAGTAGTAGCGTCAATGATTACATCAGAACTTTTTCTCTCACTTTACACTTTGAATATTTCTTTGCCAAACAATTTTATTCATCTGCATCTTTGTGTCCACAGATAACCTGGAGCTGTCTCAGGGGGAAATGACCTTTTCTGAGTTTAGCAGCTGTTTTCAATTTATTCATTTTCAACAGACCTGAAGTTGGTGAGAGCATGTTCTTCTAAATATCTAAAGCTGTGGGAGAGACACCCTTCTTGGCTAGCTGAACAAAACTCATTTACCCAGTGATAAAACTGGAAGATGAGAACCACTTTCTGCTGGCACCAACTTCCAAATGTACAGTCCTTACACAACTTCTATATTGTAGTCTACCACCTGCAGTGTATCTGCGGAATTAAGTTTCTTGTAGCTTAGGAAAATAGTTCAATATATGGATTTAAATTTGGGTCATCACATCACATAATGATGCCACTGACTGTTTGCAGAGCGTAGATCTCAAATCCACTAAATTCTTCATGGCTGCAATGGAAGACATCCATAGTCAAGAGTGTGGCTGCAAGGACAGCTGCAGAAACTGAAAACTTCAAAGGAAGTTGCTGAAAACTTCAAAAGACGAAACAAATGTATGTTTTGATGAGTGGTATGTCTCCTCATGTTTAACTTCAGAGTGTCATTAAAAATTAAAAATAAAAATAAAAAATAAAAAATGAAGAGCTGACTGATATACTCATAGACCCTAACAATTAGGAAAGAAAATCAAATTACTAGAAAAATGGCAAACAGTAGTCCTCACTCTCTTACTTGAATGCTGGAGGTTTATTATTCAAAAAACATTGGAAACATAAAAATCAGTCTGTTGCTTTGCAATTACACTGTACACTGCAAGAAGTTCATGAATTGTCCGCACTTCTGTGAGAAATCAAACTCAGATGTGCTGAGTCCTAAGCATCAGTATTTTATTTTCCAAAATTACCTTAGCGAACTACAAGACAAAGCTGAATAATGTCTCACTACTCCTTCTGATCCTCCATATGCATCCTTCAGATGCTTCCTCAGAGTCATGCTCTTTGATTTTTTCCCTTTCTCTCAACTTTAGCAAATCCACAAACAAATAAATAAACAAACAAAAAAACCACCAAAAGCTGCTCCCCTGCTCCAGCTGCACTACTAGAAAGCTCTAGAATGCTCTCTAGTGTGGTGAGAAAAATCCTAACACTAAAAAGTCTGCATTGTCACTCTTGCAAGAGAAAGAAGGCTCCCTCTAACATGCAGATACTGATTTAAGAGACGGGAAAGGGAATGAAAACCTTCGAAGCAAATGTCTACATGAAGAGAAATTATTATGGGCTTGTAAAAACAAAACTAAGAAGCCAAGAAAGCTGGTGTCACAGAAAGCATGTGTGAGACCCACATATATGGCAACTATACAATCACTGTTCACCCCTATCTTGTAAACCCTAAAGTACAACCTTATTATATCTTGTTCAGTGTGACCTGAAGCTGCACAAGTTGTTCCACATTTGAATCTGTTGTTGACGTGAAACTGTCCTTCAGATATAACACACACATGACTGTTTCTGCTCATAAAAAAATCTTTTCTGATATTCCACCATGCTCAATTAGTTCTTACTCCTACCATTTGGCTTTTAGCTCAAGCAAACATAATATCAAATTTTGACTAATTTCAAGTCCAAGGAGACATTTTATTCTATTTGTCTTCTTCACTTAGTATATTTGATATTCATGCTTTCATTTTCTGACCTTCCAGCTGCTCTGTGGTCTCTCTCTCATCTTTGAAATGACACCACAACAAACCTTTTTAATTTTAATTTTATACAACTGCTTTACCATGCTTTACTACTCTGAAATCCACGTTGAGATATCAATTTGATATACAAAAGATTTGATCCATTTTTACTCATTGACTGATCTCAATGCTCCATAAGATAACTGTTGCTCTTCCATTTCTATATTTTTTTTCAATTAATAAGCCAATGAAAAATGTGATTATTTAAAAAACAAAACAACAACAACAGAAAAAAGGAGGATATACTCTCTTAAAGGTAGTACATCAAAACATCTAAAAAAAGTATGCGCCATGGACTCATACTCCAAAGGTTTCAAAATTCAGTATCAAATTGATATAAACATGATACATATCTAGACAGCATTGTTTAAAAATATATTTGGGAGAACCAAACTCTTCAACCGTTTGATGCTCAAAATGCAGATTCCTGTCTTCCTAGTGCCTGGTACAAAATCAAGTCACTTAACACTTGTTGTTGGTTATGCTAATCCTTTAATATTAGTATTTATTCCAGCTAAGAAAAACGGGCTAAGCCAGCTGTTCAAAATATCAGTATTTTAATGTTCCCCATGTTGGTGTAATATTTTATCAGCTGTTCTTTATGTTCTGTGCCTTGAGTTGTACATAAAATTTATACGTCAGAGTTACTTGTGGGGATAGCTATCAGTTTATACTGATTTAAGACTGCAATAAAAATCATGTAACAGTCTGAAAATATATAAAATGTTAGTGAAAAGTTTTCTTAGTTGCCTTCTATTTAACATTATAAGAAAGCCTCCTTAGGAAGTTGTCTAAGGTTGACATAATACATTTTGATTAAGATACAACACAACAAACCATTTTAGGAGAAGATTTTTTCCAAAGAACTTTATAGAAGGTTTACAATCTGATTTTTGTTCAACACTGGTGTAAGTGAGCAGCTACAGTGGAGTTACCACACAAAGCATTCAAAATCAAAGTATTCAAATATTTGCACATGTGCATTACAGCCTCGATGATGATTCACATGAATACAGCAAGATTCTTCAAAAAAATCACAACTTAAATCACAAGAACAAAGTTATAAAACTCCAAAAGCTGACCTGACTACAACCTGAGCCCACAAGGACCAGTTGCTTCACCAGCATTCCCCTACCACATTTGCCATTTCACTAGACCTCTGCAACAGGCTTATTTTGTAGCCATGGTGCAGCTGAGGGGAATGAAGTCTTCTCCCCACCCATTTGCACAAAAGAGCATAAGTTATTCACCCCTGGAAGCAGAACCATGCTGAGAGCAGGGGAGAAAGGAAAAGAGCACCAGCAAGCACAGGCACTCTCTTAGTCCTCCATCTGGCCTTATGAATCCAATCCATGTAAATTTCATGGAGCAACTCTGATAGCCTGCAGCATTGTATGAAAAATTTTGCTTTAAATATCGCTTGCCCATCTTAAAATCCTAAAATATATTCTTGTTATCACAGGAAAGTAATTTTACACTGAAAACAGTATGGGTGATTCTTCAGAGAAAGGGGTAGATTAGCACTATTGAAAATAAACAACATTTTTGTGGTATTAACTTATTTGGAAGAAAAAAAAAAAAAAAGGAAAGAAAACCCTCTACTAAGCTTTCAATTTCTTGTTTAATCACACAATAAAGGTAGAGCAGAGCTGAATGCATTGCTTTTCTAGCAGTTCTCTTTGCTCGAGTGTCATGTCAACCCAGAAATGAAAAATAATGGATGCACACAGGAAAAAGAATGCAGGATATTACTCAGCCCTCCAAAGAAAAGGGAGGAACTGAGTTTGTGAGGAAACAATCCTGGTAAGCTCTTACCCAGCCGACTTATTCTTATGCAACATAGAATGCATTAATAAATACTTCAGTAAAAAGTGATGTGTTGTATTCCATTCACCTATCTAAACACAAGGAACTAGCACTAGTATGTTCTCAAAATCTCCAGCTATTACACAAATATTGTGTTTCCAATGAAAAGGCTGCAGAGTACTGCAAACTATTTGCCTCCATCCCCTGCTAATGACAAAGAATTACTATCAATGCTATTATTTACTTACAGTAACAGACAAAAGATACTGATCAGGACCAGAGCCTGTAGTAAGTGCTCTACAAATATACAAGACAAGAAAAAACCACAACTGCTACTTGTTTTATTCCTTTGCATAAGCATTGACTTGTAGGGAAGTCATGTGAGAATGAGAGAGGACTAGCCTTTTAGTGCTTCAACAGGTAGAAACCTGTATAGATTGGAAAGCTTGTGTGTTCTGTAAAAATGAAGTTTGCACTTCAACCAATGCATTTCTAAAATTCCTCTTTTGTTCACTTCCAGTAACTTCCTGGGGAAACGCCTAAAGACTTCTTCAAATCCTGATGTGAAAGTAGCACTACTGCTATGGATCAACTAAATTTCTTCTCAGATACCACTTTAACATAGATCTGCACCTCATTGTTGGGTACAGAATCTTGCAAAGTTCCTAACTACGCTTGCTATACTTCTTTCTTCTCAATTTTTTACCCTTTTGTAAATGTGTTTGCAAATATTTGGTTGTTATGTTTACTTGATGTTACACACAAATGAAGACAAATACATTAAGCTACCACCTGAAAAATCAGCTTGTGTAACAACATTTATAGAGATCTTGAATTAATTTTGTATTATCTCAATATAACAACTAATACCTAGTTAAAATTTTCCAATAGTAATCAATATTACCTGGAGTTCCAGGATATGTTTCCTGCAACATCTTTCTCCAAAAGTAAGACTATTAATAAAATAAACAAGATTTACTAGTTACATAGTGCATGACCCTTGCAATTTATTTAACGGTAACAAGAACAATAAGAATATTTTGCTAAAACAGTGGCATTTATGAGCACTTTGATTCCACCTCCAATAAAGATATCACGTATCTCTCAAAATACATAATCATTTATTTTTCTGACTAAAATAATCCATCTTAAATTTTGTGCAATTAGAAAGTGCTAATTTATTTATTTTAATCAAACCTCTTGTTCTATGACTCACCTACGTGAAAAAGAATAAAAAAGCATTCTACCTCATTGAAGCTCTGTACAGGCTAATAGTTGGTCAGTGATACAGACAGGACGACATTATCCATACATAAGTGAATTGAAAAGGAGATGAAATCTTAGAGGAGCTCAGTGATATATATCAGCATTTAAGCACAGCTAATTACAATCCAATGGTATAGAAGGCAATTTTTTTGTGTACAAAATGCAATGTTTCTTCAGACGACCAGTCCCAAAATAACTGTCCATTCAAAGCTTTTCTGGAATCCCCTTAGAAACTTGGTCTCCTTAAATGCTCATAATTAAATAAAACTGAATATAAAAAGCTATTTCTTGGTAGGAAATTGAATTCAACATAGAACTTACCTGATCAGGTAATCCTTGCCTAGGCAAAGTTCTGATTGAAGTCAAAAAGTTTTGTCAAAGGACACCAGTGACTCAAACTGTGCTTCAGCAGGAGGGAGTAGACTTCAGAAAGTCCAAATAAACCAAACACTTCCCACGGCATGTGAACTCCTCCAAACACAACTGTTGTAGAGTTTTCTATTAATTCATATATTTTGTTACTTAACTGCCTGTGAAAGTTTTGGCAGTGATGGGAGACAAAACCTTCTGCACAAACAGCCAATTTCCATTATTTCAATAGAATTAACAAATATGAATATTGGAAATCTGCAATGTTCTCAGCTCAGTGCTGAGAACAGTGCAACAATAAAACTCACAAACAACTAAAACATACTGTCAATTTGAAACATATTTGCTAACCTTCAGAGGATGAAGTGAAGATTCTTGAAGATTTTTCCAAATGATACGCTGTTTCTGTTGAAAATTCTAGCATTTTTGAGCAATCTTATGAGTCCTTCATGGCTAGACAGAAAGCACAGATCAGCTGGGAAAGGAAAAATATAACTTAATAGTATGATGAAGCAATCCAAGAAAGTTTTTTTGTTTGTTTGTTTGTTTTTTCTTATTTGAAAAACAGATTTTTCAGAAAAGTACAAGAAAAAAGTACACTTCGCATTTTTCCTTAACTGAGGATTTCACTAAGTACTGCTCAGTAGTGACAAATCACAGTTGTTCTGTACCTGAAATAATTTCCACTAATTTAATGTTTGATCTTCCCCTCTGAACTTTTTGTAAAGGCCAACATGACTACAGATGCCTCATTACTCTGAAGAAAGACACACAGTATTTCATCACCTGTTGTAGTCAGCCTTTCCCACATTTACTCTATGAACAGTAACTAGGACTTACCATGTGTCAGTATAGAACTTTACTCTCTTTTGTCATATTCTTTACTCTGACAAAATATTCGTCAATTCACCATTCTTTCTCAGTCCAAACTTATTTTCACTGGTGTAACCAGAGATCAAAATCTATGAGCAGCTGCTGAGGGAGCTGGGATTGTTCAGCCTGGAGAAAAGGAGGCTCAGGGGCGACCTTATCACACTCCACAGGTACCTTAAAGGAGGCTGTAGCGAGGTGGGGGTTGGTCTGTTCTCCCACGTGCCTGGTGACAGGATGAGGGGGAATGGACTAAAGTTGCACCAGGGGAGGTTTAGGTTGGATATTAGGAAGAACTTCTTTACTGAAAGGGTTGTTAGGCACTAGAATGGGCTGCCCAGGGAAGTGGTGGAGTCACCATCCCTGAAGGTCTTCAAAAGATGTCTAGATACAGAGTTTAGTGATACGGTTTAGTGGAGGACTTGTTGCTGTTAGGTCAGAGGTTGGACTAGATGATCTTGGAGGTCTCTTCCAACCTAGATGATTCTGTGATTCATACCCATTTTAGTAAATTGTCAACAAATCCAAAATACGGGATACATCTAGCCTGGCCTTACACATGTCATATCACACCCTTAACCTTAACCATAGCAGTTTGTTGTATACACCATACGAAAACAGTGATTAGGCAATTTTACACTGACACCTCTTAATTAGAGGCCTATGATCTCAACTGAAATTTTAGGATATTCTTGAAGAATTAAGATATAGAGCACTTACACACAAGAAACGTCAAACAACAGTTTAATGGTACCTATTTATAAGTTTCAATGGCATGATATGCAGAACCAACTGGAGAAGCAAGGTTTGTCTAACAGGATATATAAAATCTTGTTTTGTGGGGATGAGGGAGTTGCGACTACCAACAAAGCCTTCCAATTTCCTATAAGGCAGGTGGCTACTTTGCTGGGGAAACAAGAAAAGAACCCAAGACACTCAAGAGGCATCATAAATGCTAGGCATCTTTTCCTGGGATCTTCGTGTATGAGCTGAGCACTTCAATGTCACTCTACATAAAGAAATGTTTTCATTCACACAGTTGTATTGGTAAGGATATTAGTTTTGCTGATGATTGTTCTAAACAACTATACTCATACTCTACGAGCATTCAGGAGTGTGGCAAGGCAGTATAAATGCCTAGTTATCTTAGATAATTTTAGCTTTCACAGATTTCTCAGATGAGTACTAAATACAATATTAAATGATCATTAGGAAACACACACCACAGTTACAAGCATGGGCAATTGTTTCCAAATGTTTTCTAAATTATCAGCACTTTGGTTTCAAATGCAAAATACATTTAACTATTCACACTTTAAAAAAATTATATTGAGGCACCAAAATAAATTGAAGTAATTTCTCCAAAGGTAGCACATTCCAACATTCATGGTAGAGAATATTAAAAGATGGTATAGAGAGTCTTTCACTAGCATTTTATTTTATTTTATTTTTGGAGAATCATACTGCTGTCTGCTCTTGCTAGTTAGATTATGAATTTCTTGGGGCATGGATTGTCTTTTATTCTATGTCTGTACAATGTCTAGGGCTGTAGGGCCTCATCTCAGCTGAGACCTTAAGGCACTAATGCTATAAAAGTATTACTAACAACAGTAAAGCAGTTCTTTGATCGCACTGAATTTTGAGAACTTAGTGGAGCAATGGTTCAAAAATAAGTAGTGACCTGCCAGAACCTTATTTATCATAGTTCAGCCACAATCTGCCAAAGCAATGCAAAGCACTAAATTCCTCCCTGATGAAACACTACCTGTTTAAATGGGGTTACTGGAAGAGTGAATACAGCACCCTGTATAGAAAGATACTCAAGATTAATTTGTAAGTATATAAAGAAACAACAAAAAAATCTCATTTAGTTGTAAACAAATGGTTAGCTCTTTGAACATTCAACAATAAATTGATTGTACATGTAGAATATAGACTGGCTTTTTTCCAGTTCTACAGAGTCCTAATTAGTGGTGTTGAAACTGTGTATTTTTGTAAGTGATTAGATTGTTACAGGGATCCATACAGAGTTAAGAAAAAGTGCAGATGATTACTGATTACGGAAATGTTTACTGGATCTAAATGAATTGACCCACATAGCTCCTTGGTATCCTTTTACCTCAGAGTATTGCAAAACATATCCACACAGCAGCTAATCTCACCATTTGTCTGCCCAAAGTAACTTTCTATTTCAGTCAGGTTCCTAAAGCATTTTAAAAGTTTTTTTTTTTTATTTTTTTTTTTTTTTTTGAGGTTTCTTAGGATTTGCTGCAATAGCAAATTTCCGTACAATCACGGCTGCTTCTATAAAAATGTTGTTCTCTTCCTTGTGTATTTTGCCTTGCACTTAGAATTCAGATGAGGATGGAGCAGAGGGTTTGGAGCAGCCCATACCACACAACAGCACTGGCCAACGGTGGCTGGGCACAGAAATGCTGTGGACTCTCCAGTCCAGTAATCATCTCTTATGATTACATCAGAAGTGTTGATACTGTCCCCCCTCTAATCCAGCACTCTGCTTACCTTTACAGAAATCTACAGTGTATCTTGAAATACACTGTGGGATAAGCCTTACTTTTGAACAGTTTGGATTAAAGCTTCCCAGTACACGAACAGGACTGCTCAGGATCTTGGCAATATACTCCTTGGTAGGAAACTATTTAACTGCTCAAGTTTCTTTAACAGTCAGACCTACACAATGTTTGCTGTTTTTAAAGAAAGCATACTATATGATATTTGCTACATACTTGCAACACTTTTTTTGCCATAGCCTGCAGAGTTTCCTAAAAGTCTAAAATCCAGTAAGACTCAATCTAGCTTGGAAGACCTTCTTAACAGGTCTTGAGCAGAAACTGTTTCTAAATATAAAAAAACTAGACTGAAGAGGAATTTGGAATCTGACTCAAACTTTTAAAAAAACACCATCTAAATATAGTCTTCACCAAAATTTTGAACCACAGGGTTTTTAATGCCTGACTTTTGGTTCTGACCTAGCAGAACCATAAGTCTGACTACAATTTTCAGCGTGTGGCCAGGAACCTCGGTATTGTCCCATCTATCAGCTAATGCACCCCCCGAATGAACAGTAAGAAAAAGTAAATTAAAGTAAAATAGCATCACATGGTACATCTCTGAATAACCTGATCTTCCTCAAGAGTATGTTCATAACATCCTCAAAATACATGTTCCTCAAAATAATATCGCTCAGACACATTTGTAAATGCAAAAATGAACTCTCTGCTTTTTTTCCTGTCCACTTTGGAAGGAAAGCATGCTTATTTTGCTACAACTAATTTATCCAAAACCAGAGTTAATTAAAATTAAACCAATATATCTAAATTTAGCACGAAAAAGGACCGCAGACTTGTGTGCTATAGTATATAGCAACTTTGGAAGAGAGCCAATGTCTCAGAACCACAGCAAATCAGCTGACAATCAGGGAATTACCTGAACCACTTTCATTCTCGACTGCCTTGTGCCAAGCTTCCATTGTAAAATCACATTATTAGAAATTGTCTGTTACAGAGTGGTTAAAAAGAGACAGAGAGAGAACACAAGTGTAATTTTTTAGGGCTCACTTAAGCAAACTCAGAATGTAGAGGGCTTTCTCTCCGCCCCCCCCTCCAGTAATTGCTATTTAAAGATCATTTGAATGACCTTCTAGTACATCTTAGCCATCTTTTTATTTACTTGTCTGGTAAAACCCAATCCTTCATCAGGCCAAATAGTCAAAGAGATGGAAAATTTAAACCTTTCCAGCTCCTGAAGGAAAGTTTCTCCCAACAGCTGTCTTGCTTTATGAAAGCATGAAGTCAGTACATCCAATCTCATGCTATCAATCACACAGGCTGACATTTCCTGCAAACTGTGTCCACAAGACAAACGGGGAAAGAGAACCTAAAAGGAACAACAAATTGCCAAAAAGCAGATGGAATTATGTGCTCTTGTTTATATTTGGCTGTTCAAATGAGCCTGGTCTAAATGCCTTCCCCTTCAGAATTATAGCACTAAGCAGTCATTTGCATCACTGCTGAAAACACCTGACACTCGTATTAAGAAATATTGGGTTTAATTGCAGTCCATTAAAATGTGGAAATGTCTTCAATGTAGGATTAATGATTTAAGTGAACTGTCGGCTTTTAGAGTATTTTTAGGCCCTCCTCCTGCAGATGCAAACATCCTCTTGCTTCCCCCACCCCTCCCTGAACTTTTGCAAAAAAGGTCTGCCACATGTTTCTCATCTCCTGGCTTTAGGTAAGTAGCATTTAAAATGACTCTGAACATCAAGCATCTATGATTTGTGACTTTCAGAAGAGTGTTTGTGTACACAAAGGGATGTTAAATTGTTGTTTTGACTTTAATCTAAATAATTTTCATTTCCCCTTACAGTGAATATTTTCTACACATACCAAAACAGGATTTTGTTTTTGTCAGTTCTTATACGTGCACAAGTATGAAGTTACACACTGGTTGGAATGCATTGACCGCTAGTACTTGGTTTATGACTTTACTTTCTACACAGTTAGGTTTTGCTCCAGACACAAAACTAGCAGTTGGATTTTGGTTACACTGGCATTCAAATCCACATGCGTGCACACAGAGCAAAATGAGGGTAACAGCTGTTGTTGCTGACAATTGTAAAAACACAGAAAAAAAATATACAATGCACTGAATACTGTAAACACTGTAAATATAGATGCTTTAATTTTTTACTAAATAAATATATCTGCTCCTTGAGCTGGCACTCAAGTAAAGCGCATGCAAAAATGTAGGTTGCAACTGAATTGAAGCTTGGCTTAGAGCATGGCTGTCATTTTGGAAAATATGACCATTCAACATCTTTTAGTATCATTAAACCTTTTTCTTCAAGTAAGTGGCAGTGTCAAAATTCAACTTCAGTACCCTTAAATAGAGAGCAAAAGAATTTCTGAACGTATCTGACCACATTTCTCCTTCACGCATTTTGCCATGCTGACTACAGCTGCAAATATCATGCAGCATTAATGCTAATGCTCTTGATCCTGAGCATCCTGACAGCACTGTCTTAGTGCTGTCTGGACTTAGTCCCAACACAACTGACACCAATTTCAGGTTCCTAAATAAAAATAAATAACTGAAGCTAGAGGGCACTCCCCAGGTACCCAACAGGACTTGATCCTGTGTGTTGGATGCCTCCTAGGGCCATCTTCTTCACCTCTCTGAAGGTTTGAGGATTATCTCTAATTACCATCAGTAAGAACTTTTTTTTTTTTTTTTTTAAAAAAAAAAAAAAAAAAAAAGCAGCATGTTCTGTGATAAAATGACTGGAGATCAGGCCAAATTTAAAATAAATAAATATATACACAATTTTCCCAAAAGCCATACATTTAGGAGAGGCAAAATTAAGACACAAAACAGTAATAATGTTTTGTTTTAAACAGGAATCGTACCCAAACTCAGTGCCAGCTCCAAGAATCTCTAACAAGAATGAATATCTAGAGAACACTGAAGACTTAGCAAAGTTAGAGAAGTGAAATTTAAGCAGGCAGGGAGGCCATACTTCTTGGAAAGAGAGCCAATAAATCACCATCTCCATGGACTATATTACTGATCAGAGAAAAAATTTACAACAAGAAAAGAAGCAACACAATCCTTTGTAGTTCCCACTGCCCAGTCAACAGGTACTTCATGGACAGAAAGAGGAGAACACCTCCACAAGGCATCTGTGAAGCAACCACCACCATCCTAGCCTTCATCTTTGCAAACAATATGTATAAATACTCAAGCCTTGCAGACAGCCTTTGGCAGAGACAGCAACCAGACCTACAGAAAACTACTTTAGCTGCTTTAAGAGAACTCAAACATCTGGGATGGTAAAAATCAAATCCTAAAGGAAGACATTTCCTATACATTTCCTATATTTTTCCTTCTACAAGATCCGTGCCATTCCAGGGTAATAAAATGCTATATTTTATTAAAATTCTTTACAGAAATACTGAAATGTTCAGGTTGTTTGGTTCTTGTTATCAGAGAGCAATGCCCACCTACCTTTTCAATGTTTCTGTTTTCAAATATTTCAACCAAGATCTAGGAGGGGATTAGGGGCTTCAAGATATCCATAGATTTGGAAACAAACCTCAGAGATACTTGGACATGGAAAATTCACTGAAGTCCACTGGCAACCAATTATTACGTGTTAACCACTAACTATGGCTGCAAAACCAGGTCTCACGATCTGGGTCTCCATCTGCTGGTGAAGAGAACTACAATCTAAGATCTAGTGCTATTGTATCTCCACAGTTAATAGGCAGTACTTATTTGCATTTATATTTACTAAACATAACAGAGCACTTAACTCTATCCACAAAAACAGGGTAGATGTGATTCCTATTGAATAAAGTTACTTTACAATCCAGGATGTAGTCCGGGCAATTGGTGAAACCTTACTACCATGAACAGCAACACAAAACTTCAAGTTGCAGGAGGCATAGAGGTTTTTTTTTTTTAAAAAAAAAAAAAATCAAAACATCCTACCTCTAGCAGAAGGCATATATTCACAATTCCAATTAGAAAATAATATTTTTTACAAAAGATGCTTGCCTACCATCCTGCTACCTGACCCATGCACAGGAGTAGCTGGACAGGCTCACTGCACCTCACCCGTGACTTTCATGCTGACTTTATCCACTGTTCTTTGTTCTGACCTGCCGTGCTATATGTACACCTTTTCAGCTAAGGCCTGTCCTTAAAGGATATCCAACTGCACAGAAAAGATACAAACTAGGGAAGTCAGATACGCCCATATACAGAGGGAAGACAAACCCTACAGTTTTGTTTCATTTGTTTTTAGGATTGTTGATTAAAGCTTTACTTTCTAACAATATATTAAAAAACAAACAAACAAACAGACGAAACAGTCAATTAAAAAAAAAAAAAAAAAAAAAAGAGGGAGAGAGATTGAGAGAGAGAGAGACTGTTAAACATGCCTGAACACCTAAATTCCCAGATCAGGTCTTGCAAGCTGATATAAAAAATAACAGAGCTGCTGTTTTTGCACCGTATTTGTTATTGCTATGTAATGCTGACAAACACTGACATATAAACTTAATTGGTCTTTGGTGATACCATCTTTTTATCATACATGTACACTCAAGAAGTGTATCATTAATCCAATAGTCCTTGCTCCTGCAGAAGCAACTGAAGCACATGGAATTAGAAAACAAGAGGATCTGAAGTAAGAGACAGAATTGCATGAGGAGACAGGTAACGTGAACAAAATAAAAACAGTAATATAATATAATAATATGGGAAAGAACACATGACAAGGCAGAAGCAACCTTCAAACAATATTAAAAAAAAAAAAAAAAAGTAGTAGATTGGGGGAAAGAAGAAACCACAGAAAAATATGAAAATTTGAAGTGTATGGCACTGCCAGATGAATAGCCCATTCAGGTAATGAGAAAGAACAATGAAAGGACAGAGCAAAGAGCAATGAGGTCTTCAGTTCTGCACATACTCCTTTGGTTTTAATTCATCTGGCTTCTGTGGCCAAAAGCAGTCTGCTCAGCTGGAAACATGCAGATCATAGCCAGCTTTCAAGCAGCTCCTTTTCTGGATTTGTTTTTCACCCGGAGTGTGCTGCTGGGGAGGGAGTTTGTCAGCAATACCATACAGGTTGGACTATCACTGATGAACCAGCATACAGATGATATAAAACCAATGAATTCATAGTGATATCATTGCAGTATCACAGTCATCATTCAAATCCACCAGGCACAAAGAACAAGAGTTACATTATCTGCTAACTACAGAAATCAAGAGTACAAGATACTTAGAAAGGGGGTGTTTCTGACAGGAATATTGGGGCTAATTAATGACATACTGTAATTAAACACTGGTTTACAGTCTGCAGCCTTAATTCAGCAAAACTGAGCTTCTCTGACCAAAACTATTTGTATAAAGCTGATTTAAATTTTGTTAGTCTCTGAAGCCCAAGGCTGCACACAGACTGCACTCAGTGTATGTACTGAGCAAAAGGGAGAAACTTCATGAAGAAATAAAGTTCACAGCTCTTGATGCACACTTTTACAGATTAATAGGAAATGTATGCTTAATTCAAAAGAACAAACTATTCCTACTAGAAAAAAATATAGATAGTCTGAAACTTTCTTTTCAGGAAGTCCATTCTTATCTGAATAGTCTGGGTTTCAATAATAGGTGAATAAGTGTTTTTTTTTAATTAGTTAGGTAAGAATCTACAAACTAGCTTATACCATGAAAAACACAAGTTGCTTATGTAGTAAAAAATGTAATGTTATGCATGTAGACAGTATTAATTATAAAACTACACTTTACATAAAATAGGAAGCAATTTTCAAGACAGAAATCATTTCACAGTCCTATTTGATACCTTCTAGTCATGGGAAAGTATTATTATCCCCACACTGCCTTTGTGTGATAACAGTTCATTCTCAATTCCAGTGCTTTTAGCAAGCTGTTTAGCAGACTGACATTTCAATGCTACACATGGAAACAAACCTACTTTCCTCTTTGTCCATATCTTTAATTCTTTGGGTTTTAAGGATTTTAAGGAAGAAGTTAAAAGGAGAGGCCAATATAACTTGCAAAAACACTATAGCCTATGAGAGTCCACAGAAAATACGCTGGAATCTTTAATTTCAATGGGATGACTGGAAAAACACATGCAACACTGCATGTATGCAACTGGTTCAACAGATCAGTATTTAAATGACCTCCTAAAAGTATATTGAGTTTATCCACACTAAACGCTCTTTAGATTTACTCTGATTAACTATTCTTTGTAAGTTTATGACC
The DNA here is from genome assembly GCA_011075105.1 of Heteronetta atricapilla. Taxonomy (NCBI): domain Eukaryota; kingdom Metazoa; phylum Chordata; class Aves; order Anseriformes; family Anatidae; genus Heteronetta; species Heteronetta atricapilla. The sequence continues at coordinate 3,001,810 of CM021742.1, forward strand.
ATTTTTTTTTTTTAACTGAAAGGTAAATGAACTATAATCCACTTTGTGTCACTGGCTTGTGAACATATTTCATGTTAACCGCACAAGAATGTGCTCCAGCCTTAGTATCTGAACTACAAAATATGTAGAGTCCCTGTTCTCTTTCTGGATTAACAAACTATGAGAATTATTAAAAAGCATTAAAGGATAATTTGCTTCATTTTGTTGAGTACAATTATTCAAACAATTATGCAAGCATAGGAAGCAATTGCTGATAACTTATTTTTTCAGAAATAAGACCCCAAATTTTCATAAATACCTTCCAATGTAATTGCTGTGAAACCTGAAGAGTAAGAACAGCCACTCTGTAAATACACAGACTTTACAATTTAAATAAATGGTTATTTTTTCCCTATAAAATAAAGTGTTACCTGATGCCTGAAAGTTTCAGATGGCATCATAATTAGGCTTCAATTGCACAAAGAAAGTAACTACTTTGTACTGGTAATGGCTAAACACTATAATGATTTGTAAATTAAACTGTGCTGTAATTGCTGTATAGTTATACAGTAAGTGAGAGTATGGCGATATCAGGCTAATAAAACAGGGTGACATATTCGGTATGAGGCTACTTTAGAAGCTGCAGCTGCCACAGCATGCAGCATGCATAGCAGCTCCAACCACCACCACATTTCATCTCCAGCGCAATTACCTCTAATCTGCACCAGCACAAAGAAATTCAGAAACCATTAGCCAGGGTGCTGGCAATGAACTTGAGCTCCACAGTGAGAATCCCGGCTACTCTCACTGTTCTGTTCTGCATTCCCATTCTCCAGACAATAGGTGAGGTTCAAACTAACAGGGAAGTTCCTCAGTTGCCAAGTCTGGAGACTAGGACTTGGTTAAAACACACAGAGAAAGGCCCTGAATAAACCCTTCTCTTGGCCCACTACTTCTCTAACTTCCTCTGTCTTTTGTTAACCTTAAGGTTAGCAGTGATATATCCTGCTAGCTGGGAATATCTCCTTTTTGTTCCTGCACAACCCAGTTCCAATCCCTTCCCACCGAAAGCCACACAGCCATGAATGTGGTCAAGTCAAAGCTCTCTTCCTCACATTCCAGATTACACATTGTGCTTGGCCATCAGCATCTTTCTGTTCCTCAGTATTCTCCCTTTCTTCCTTGGAAAACCATACTTTACAATTTTCTGATCCACTTCAGCTCCCGCTTTGTGTCTCCGTTGTAGCAACATACCAACACCACTTCATTCCACATTTCCATTACACTCATATGCCAGCATTTTTTAAACTTTCATCCAACAATCTCTCCATCATCACTATTGTTCTCAAAAGAAAACATGCCCTCTCTCACATCTTACTTTTCTTCTACTTACAGTTCACCACCAAGGCAAGGGTATGACTGAATTTTTCACACTCCTATCTCCTTACTGCTCCCCAGGACAGGTTACTTTTTCAGCTCCTTTTCTGCATTTCTTTATTCAGCCTGTCATGGCTGTCAGCTCTTCTTCAGAATATCCAAAACCCATGCATTTTTTTTCTGACCTCATTATCAAATTCCTATTGTCATGCTGCCCCCACAGCACTGCAGTTTCCTCATTTCCCTTTGCTCAGATTCTTACCTCCTCAGCCAAAGATCCCTTACCTTTAAATACTTCCAACTATAACTACAGGCTGCTGGTTCCTGTCCTTGCTTTTCCAATCTTTCAGTTCTTCTGTTTTGCCTTTGAAATTTCTTCTGGTCCAATTCCTCATGCACGCTTGTCCAATTTCTCCATTCATATTCCCTGCACAAGTCATGTACCTGGATCTTTTGTCTTCTGTCCATTTTCACAATTCTGTGCCCTGTATAATCGTCCTCCATGCCTGGATCACCCTTCCTCCTCTCTTTCTAAAGACTCCCTTGTTCTGATCCTGACATCATCAACACTGCAAAACTGTGCATGTTCTCAGGAGTTTGCTCTGTTGGCTGTGGCTCTCAGTCCACATTCCCCACCACTTAATTTGCTAACTGTTTCTTTATTGACTGTGCTAGCTTTATGAAATTGAGTACAGACCAAACCTTTGTTTTACTTCATTTCAAAACAAAAACAAGCAAACCTTGGTATTATGAACTCGGTAATACTAACTGCACTCATTTTTATTCTGAGCATGCTGAATAATTGGAAGCAAAGAATAAAGAAGGGATATTAAAATTAAATTACATAAGGAATCAAGATTTTAAGAAAAAAAAAAAAAATGGCTAGCCAGAAAATGATTTAGCTGGGGATGACCTAGAAAACACTGCTACTATTTTGCAAAATTACAGAGGCAGAAGTTCTAATTTACTTAATGGAATACTTGTATTTATCTTTATTAGAATAAGAATCTTTTAGTTGCCTGGTTTCGTTCTTGAAGTTATTCCACCAAAGCTTATGTATTGTTTAGATTGTCTGGCCTAATCAATGATAATGTCTATAATTAAATCAGAATGCTATCATTCAAACATACTTAATTTGGAATATATTATAGATTTAAAAGTGTAAACAATGACAAGGAAATAGTGAGCTTAATACAGCAATTAGAGAAAGGGTTTCATTAAGGGTCACCCCAGCATATGGATTCCATTTCACAGAAAATATCTGCCAAAGCCACGCAGAAGCCACAGGGGTTATTCTGTTACCACGGAATGTGAGTGCATCTGATCTTACAATACTACAGGAGAAGGAGAATGTGTAAATACTTGCTCTCTGATGTCAACGGAAAGCTGTCCGCTGAAGCCACCACACATCAGAATAAGAAAGGAGTCATATCACGATGTAAAATTATTTCAGAAGCAGCAACAAATTCCTCCTGGTGATTGAAAGTAGTGCAGTGCATCTGCTGCCTGGCTGTACACCAGTGGTGCCAGACTACGGGTCAGAACTACTTTCACACTTCCCAGCACTGTAGATGAAGGAAAAGGGTATATGAACTGGGGAAAGCACACATGCTGTTCTCAAGCCACATACTGTGTACAATGACAGAGTTGATTTCTCTGTCATTAGAAGGGACTCCATTACAGTATCTTTCTGTAATTCCACAAATTTTAGATTTCTTTAAATCTAAAAATCCACCAATAAAATGAAGATTGGAGCCAGCTGACACACTATAGGAATGGGCTCTTGGACCTCAGAAATAAAGGAACCTATGAAATTTCTGAAATTCTCTTTTGGGGAGGGATAGTCCACATGTCTGCTAGCAAAATGGTTAGCTTTTTCATTGTTATTAAAACAAACAAACAGGAATAGGGGAGCTATAAAATGGCATAACGTGAGCAACTATATAGCAACCGGTAGCTTTAATGTCCAGACCACTGACCCAAATCAGCTTTTCTACAACCTCTTCGTGACCGGATTTCAGAATTTGCCTTGTTACAGTACAAACATCTCCTGCTTAACAGGGAAGAACCCGTCACATGGCGTAGCGATGCGGGTTGCCCCGGGCTTTGGGACGAAGCCCCGGCACGCCTCGGAGGCTCCCGGCCGCCGCTCTCCGGCGCCGCGCGGTGGGCACGGCGCAGGGCGCGCTCCCGAGCCACCGCCTTGCGGGAGCGCGCCTCGGCCCCCGAGGGTCTGCCGGGACCAGCACGGCCTAGCCCAGCCCGGACGGTGGAAAGCGGGCAGCCGGAATTAACAGGGGAGGGTGGGATGCATTAAGCAAAACTTGATTTGGTGTTTTAAGTGGAATTGGGATTTGGCCAGTGCTACGATGCTAATGCCCCTTTCCCTTGAAAAAAGACCCTTCTCTCAAGATTGCTAGACCAAAGCTTTGCATTTTATTTGAAAAAGACCCGAGAGTGACTTTACGCTAAGTAATGGCATTGGTTCTGTATTCAGCCTCACTCCTGAGAAAAGCCCCGTGCAGGCACAGATTCACCATGGGTACACGCAGCAACCAGGGCTGCGGACCCTGTTCCGCCATGCAGCTCTCACAATTCCCCATGCACAGATTCCCTTGGGTCTGGAACCCCTCATTTCCCACACACGAGGAGCCTAACTGCTGAATTCTCTCTAAGTAGTACTAATATTGGTTTGGAAGAGCACTTAAAATGCGATGATACTAGTTCATTAGAGTTTGTGTTTCCAGGATGTTTTGGGATTAGTGGTTAAAAAAAAAAAAAAAAAAAGTCTCAGAAACAAGCTAGAGCAACTGCTGTGTATTAAAACAGGATGGAAAAAGTTATTCTATTGATGCCAGCCATGTTAGTCCACTACCTAAATGATTAATGTTGATAATTCCTCTCCAGCAGACTCATTAAACCTGGACTTATTTTTCTTACAGGCCTTTGACATTTCCTACTTTCTTAATATCAGAGGTAATGACAGTGGCGTGATTATATACTTATTCCTTTCCACCTTCAAGCAGTTTTCTTTGGCAAGGGTTACTTTTTAAGCAGAAAACCTGCACACGAGTATTCATTCTTTCCCAAAAACTGTTACAGCTCCATTAGCAACACTAAATGGCAGTGCCTTAGAGGAATGCACAACAACCCCTCTAAAAATTAAATAGTCAAGGTATTCAGAGCAGTACCATGAGAAAGATATTTTCTACAGAACTGCAATTCATAATGGTAAAGGGGTTTCTGCCCCCTCCCCCCACGTTTCTTTTAGATCCTGTTGTCAAAAAATGTCCAAGTTAAACAAAGAAGAAATTACAGAATGAATCTGGAGCTTAGCCTTGAAGAATTAGGTTTCACTCTAATTGAGATCATACGCTGCATGTGCAGTTTTGGCACATAAGCCATATTAATCAGAAACTCTTTAATCGTGGATAATTTCTCCTGTGTGTGCCAGATTGGGCATTCTGCTGCTGGCCCAGCTTCTAAGTCTGTTTAAGAGTCCACCTTTGACTTCATAAACACCCGCTTACAAAATTGGGGTCAACTTCCTCCTATAAAGGTATGTTACGCTGGCGCTAAAAAAATTCCCTTAATGATTAAATTGCATCTCATATGGAAATAAAAATGTGCAGATTCCAAAGGAGTGACTATTTCTAGTGACTACAATTTGTGTTGGAAGTAGCCCTCACTCAAGCCCGTCTATGAAGTACACAACAGATGAAAACCAGGGAAGATGATCCAATAGCCACAATATGAAATTTGATGACTGCACCGAGCATCATTTAATTGGCTGTTATTATTCTACTGCAGAGATCCAAGTCCAAAAGAGTAAACAGAATGCAAAAATGCTTCTTGCATTCAATTTAAGATTTAATGGGCAGAGTGAATAACATGCCAGTATCTACCAGATTTTCATACCTTTGCTATAGGGATGAAGACAGAACTAGCAAAGCAGACAATGAAGTGCCCCACATGCATGGATGAGACACTGTTTCTGCCAGATTAAACTAAATTATGAACTTTGATTCATGACAACTTCAATGGAGCCCACAACCTTGGTCCAAAATATTGGCTGTTTGAAAGAAATCAAAATTAGCTGCATTCCTCCTACTGAAAAATACTATCACACACATCACTCATGCCTTTTATTAGGCTGTCAGTATACTTAAAACTTTAATAGCCACAATGCATACATAGAACCATAAAACCTAGCTTAGATTTGTCCTAATGCACAAGCAACCTTTTATAATAAATAGATCTTTCCATACATTTCTGCACCTGTAGGTTCAAAATGAGCTTTTTGTCCCCAGTGTTACATTTTATATTTAAGCTACTCAACAGTATGACACCCATGAAAGATAAAATTACTATTTCAGAATTGCCCTTATATGAATTTTAAAGTAATAAAGCAAAACCAACTGCAGCACAACATATAAACTTTTAAAAAGAAAAGAAAAAAAATTAAGGGAACCCTCTCTGCCCAAGCATACCACTTCCATGAAACATCACACACACTGCACTCATGTCCATAATTTATTCTAGTGGTGACTGCTAGACTTTCCATTATAAAATTTCCAGCTTCAGACACCCCTCCTTGTTTCTACAACTTTGTATTAACTAGCTCCAGCCTGCCTCATGCACCTTGTGTCTCTCTACTCCCACACTTCTCTATAGCAAATTTTTGTGTTCCCTTTCCTTCTTCACACATTATTATCCACCTTCCTCTCTGTATTTCATTTAAGAAGGCTGTTCCAAATGTTCTCTTTTCACCTAACTTGAGGATTTTTCTAATCCGCCAAAGTTTATCCTTTCCTTCTTTGCCATATAAATTAGAATTTGCTTTCTTTCCCCTCTCAAATTTGCTTTATTACAGGTATATTCTGTTTCTCAAGGAGAAATTGAAGTTCTCCGTATTCTTGGCTGAGAAATTAAGAGCTGCAAGCTACCTGCACAAGAGCAGAAGAACAGATAAAACCAAGAGCTTTAGCTCCCACAGTCTACCCGGATGCTTTAGTCATGCCTTTTCTTATCAATGTTTTTCAGAAAGAGATGGTTCTCTGTCTCTTCTGGGTTTGGGATTTTTGTTTCTTTTCTTTTTTATTTCAACCTTTTCATTCCACAACATTTTCAGCAAGGAGGAAAAATCAATCATAGGAGTGCACTGGGAATTCAAAACTTACCTCTCGACAGAGGAGCTGCCTTCTTTGGAGCCAAGAGGCCTGTATCACAGAAAGAGACAAAGAGGGAACAAGAGAAACATCAGGAATTTCTCTAATACTATCCACTTATTTTTGCTAGCTGTTTTCTTGTCTTTTTTTAGCTCTAATTTTCAGGTGATTTCCACAAGCATTTAGCACATGCATAGTACTGCTCCTTGTCAGGTTTATTATGCATTTCAACAAGAGACACAGACCAATGGCATATGCTTATAAAAAATAAGCAAACTTTTGGTATAATGACAGTTGTGGTTTAACCTAGCAGGCAGCTAAAGACCACACAGCCATTCAACTCATTTCCACCTCCCACCCCCACCCCCGTAGGACAGAACTGAAAAGTGCAAGAGCTTGTGGGTTGAGATAAGGACAGTTTAATAAGAAAGAAAAAAAGGAAAGAGAAAATTAAAAAAATAGCAACAACAACAAAAAAGAATAAACAAAGCAAGTGAAGCACAACTCAATTGCTCACCAGCAGCAGATGGATGACCATGCCATCCCTAAGCAATGTCAGATCCCCTCCCCTTGCCAGCTCCCCCCAGTTTCACTGCTCAGCATGATGCCACATGGCAAAGAATAGCCCTTTGGCCAATCTGGGCCAACTGTCCTGGTGCCGTCCCCTTCCAGCTCCTTGCACATCCCCAGCCTCCTCACTGGCAGGTGGTATGAGAAGCCAAAAGCCCCCAAATTAGTGTAAGCATTGCTCAGCAACAACCAAAAATCAGTGTGCTATCGAAATTTTTCTCATCCTAAATCCCCCACATAGCACCATACTAGCTACTATGAAGAAAATTGACTCTATTCCAGCCAAAACCAGGATAATGATTTATGAAAACTCCAAATACGTATTAAATTATAAAAGGATTTTCAATGATCACATCTTTCTTCCAATTTATATTGCATTACCTTAAAAGAAATGCAGCAAAATTAAACTCTCACAAGCACCATGAGATGGATAAAACCCACCTCAAGTATTTCAGTCATTCTCCCACACCATCTCCTGAGAAAGAAAAACACAACACAAACAGGATAATGCTTCTTTTTATAAATGTGGAATATTGTAAACTTTAGAGAAAAAAATCCAGTGGTATGGAAAAATGGGAATTAAAGCTTCAATTTTACCATGAGACTTCCTATTAAAACTAAGTCTCTGACAGACATTTTCTGGAGACCGCTCTCTCAGAAAGCTTATTTTCCTCCAAGATAACAAAAACAAACAAAAAAAAGAGACTACTAGGGCTGCTACCAGAGAGTTTCAGTCAGTCACGAGTGATAAAGTAGTAACAATTCTTGCATTTTATGAATACAGCTGCATTTTCTTAAATCTGCCCTTTTTTAAAAAAACTATTTAATTGCATTTCTGTCTGAAGCAAAATTCTCATGATGGCTATATGGAGAAACAAGGAGAATTAGAACCCCTACATACTAAGGAGATTACCACAAAAAAAAAAAAAAAAAAAAAAAAAAAATCTCTAAACATCTGAAAGTTTCAACATCTTCCAGTGGAAGACAGGCTGTGAAGCAGCTACCAGAGGCTTTTGTGGTCCTTGCTTGGAATGCAAGAAATTCTGAGTAAAGAGTGCAGGGGTTTCATGCTCTCTTAATGCTTTTCTTGATGGCAGCAGCCTCCAACTGGAAATAAGCAAGTCTGCTGTTCCAGACAGTTCAAATGTTTCCACAAGGAAATGTGAAAGGAATGAAAAAAAAAAACAAAAAAAAAAAAAAAAAAAAAACCCGTAAGGATGGCAGAGGTTAGAGAGAGAACCACCACAGAATTTGCTCAGCCAGGTAACCTGGAAAGAGTGCCTTCACCTTCTGCATGGTCCAAGTGGTCCAATTGCCAACAACTGAGAGCGCTCTCCGAGGTAATCGCTGAGTAGTAATACCATGGCAGAAAATATATTCGGTTACTCTTAAAAGCAAAGTCAGGACTCAAAATCAAAACTAAATTACCTCATCTTCCTAAGTTCCTGCCTGTCAGCCAACTCATGGTGTCTGTCTATACACACATGCACTCTTGGCCTGCAGGAAAGGTAAGGCAACTGAACACAAAATCTGAACTAGAGAGTTAGTTATCTGAATAGCATCAAGATTTGCTATGGGCCAAGAACATGAAGACTGATGATTACCACAGATCATCTGAAACTTAATTCATTAAGTCACAGTATTTTTATTATAAGTTGCAAACATGAAACTTTGTTCTGTGTGGTTGGTTTGGTTGCTCTTGGTTTGAGGGTTTTTTGTTTTGTTTTCTGGAGCCAAGAAAAGAGATTCTACACACCTTTGACAGATGCAGAACTTAGTTTTTAAGTCAGGCCAAGAATCAGGTAGGACTTTAACCACTATCGTTAATAAAATAAGTTCTAGCATCCTGCATTCAGTCCAGCTTAATGCTGTAGTGAAGTTCAGGCTTTATTAAAAAGCTTGGGAATTTGTTAGGGAGATATCTGACTGTGAACAGATAAGTTTCATAACTGTTGGGAACTGCTGTACAGTACAAGCTTACATTATGACTATTGAAGTCTATTTTGCATATTCACAAACTCAGTTTCTGCTTTTTTTCTTCACTTTCAAGCTTTATATCTCCTTTATTCCAGAACAGTTTGATCACAACACTGCCCCCCCCCCTTGTTAAAGTCTATTGTAAACATGATGCTTTTTCTGAACTTGTAGAAATTCACTGTGTAAATAACAACAAAACTCAGTCCATAATCTATCTTATCTAGGGAAAAATGTCTTCCTGCATTGGATCAGCTAATGAGAAAGGGTAACACAAACTGCCTTTTTGTTTTTGAATGGGAAGCAGAGAATTGGAAACTATGGGCCACCTCACCAGATACAACCCATGGAAAATTTGCTCTTTATGACTGCCTTTCAAACTATCATGGCTTTTTCTTATCTGTATATCTAAGTGTAATAGGAAAAGCTTGTAACATCACTGATTTATGGTAAAATTGACTGTGTGTCAGCACTAGTTATCTTACTATTTCTTTTAGTAACACTTAGCAAAAATGATAATGTAAACCTCCAAAGCGTAACAGCACACCGACTATTGGCCATCAAACTTCAGAGTCGTATTTCAAAGCTCATCATTTGGAGTCAAAGAGACACTAGTTGCAGACAGCTGTGCTCATTAGTGATTTCTGAATATTTAATACAAGTAAAAGATAAAGGCTGAAATCTTTGACTCATTGAAGTCTGGGGAAGTTCTACCACTGATTTCAGCAGGGCCAAGGTATCACTGAAGGCATTAGGGAAGTCTCTGTCAATAGATGTAAACCAGTAAAAATGTGTCCTCTGAAAGAATGTTAGCTTCCAAGTCTCCTGTCAGATAATGGCACCATTCACCAACAAGAATGACATGTTTAATCTGATGGATTGAACATCCTTTAATCCTTCCAGCTATCCATTAAATTGTTTATTCTCAGTGTAAATTGTTCCAGCCATAAATTTACACCAGCTAAAGTGCCTATCATTCCGGCTTATGCTCAGCCACAACCACAACCACAATTTTTGTATTTTCTAACACACATCTACAGATTTTCAAAGTAAGCTCGTACTGTCTAAAATTTAAATCCTAAAGCAGGCCAAATTAAAGCTGCATTTTCCAGTGAGAGTATTCCAACATTTAGGAAATACAATCTGTTTTTAAAAGACACACTTCTTATATTGCACCCCAAATGCTTGTGTCCTGAAGTCTCCAGATTGGAGGAGCAGCCAAAAATCTCTTTATAAACACTTGTATTTTTATTGCTCTGGGCTCATGCTAGCGTTTACTAAAGTTAGCATTGACTCTTGACCAAATTATTTGGAGAGGATTTGCAATGCAGCCACCTTAATAGTGTCCGTTACAAGGTGAGAGAAAGGAAAACGTATTTCCATAGCACAAACTACTGGAGAGTTTTCTGGAGAAGCTGAAGGACTGGGAATGTTCTTCTTGACTTCCTCCATCCAATCACAGTTAACCTTTTTCTTTTGAGTGTACCGAATTTTTGTATGTCCCATAAAACACAGATTTTACTGGGGAGTGAAAAGGGGCAGGAGGATACATACCCCTACTAAAGTTGGGGCATTAGCTCTCCCCATTGGCATCAAGATTTCAGCTCTGTTGTTCTGAGTGGTACACAATAACAATTGTATATCAAATTTCTACATATCTATTACTCCATGTACTTCTCAGGAATTTCAGTGTGTTTGTGTTGCTGACTAGAAGTAAAGCAAACTGGAGCATTAATAGCAAACTGTATCACCTTCCTTTTTCCGAGATAAAACGCATAAGAAACAGCAGTGACAAGCACCCTAAATTCACCACACATTTTGAGGCCAGTCTCTGATGCCTCAAGTCCTCTACCACAGTTTGCCAAAGGACTTGACATTTCTTCAGTGGCAGACTCAAAAGCACAGTAAGCTTGCTGATCAGTTCACATACACAATCCACCACTTGGTGCATTATATCCTTGCATGATAACTATACCACAGACAGCACGAGCCAACTACAGTTACCAACTCGGACAGCAACTCTATCCCAACTATAGACTAAATTTTTATGGCACAAATCCCAGATTCAGCTCCTGGCAGCTGATAATGGCAGAAGATCTGTACAAAACCTGGTCAGCAGAAAGCCCAAGCGTCCTTTAAGTTCTGCTCCTTATTTGCTTTCCTTCTTGTGCCTCACTCACCCAGCACCTTGTTTCCCAGTTTGCCGTCACCAAGCAGCCTGTAAGATTTACAGTGTCTACCAGGCAGAACACTACTGTGTCTGAAGTTTTTTTTTTTTTTTTTTTTTTTTGTTAAAGGCAGTGATGCTTTGCAATCTTGACTGTCTGGAAGGTACTGGGTTACAGCAGCCTTAAGAGGAAACAGACCTTTGTGGGTTAATGATGATTATCACTGAAATAATCAGCACAGTAGCTGCAGAATGCTCATCCCAGTGCCAGCTCTTTGTGCTGAAGCATACTTTTGTCAGTACATTTATTTTGCAGTGTGCTGGCACTTCTCAGCTCAAAACTACACAAATGAAAGATAGAGGTGTATTTTGTTATAACTCAAAATGTGAGTCAGATTTTAAATTTATGTGGAAATGAAGCTATTACTTCATATAGTAGCTTACTTCATGGATTTTTTTTTTTTCATACAGAGTTCTGATTTTCAGTCCTTTTATTTCCAATATTGACACAAAGTGAGGCTTAGGAATTAAATTAAGAAAAGAATTGTGTTGCATCACTTTATACCATTCCAGGATTAGTTGCATTTCAGATTTTTTTTTCCTTTTTATGAAATGGTTCTTTCTTTGGGAACATGTTTTGACAGAGCAACAGGAATCACACCTTCCTTACTATTTATAATTTCTACTAATGTGCAGCCTAGCAATACAGTTAAGGCCAATTTATTTTCCTACCCACTTCCATTATTTGATAGACAAGTAATTTTTTTTTGTTTAATAAAGACTTGATTATTTTCTGGTTTGGGCATATGTCTTTTTAAAATATACTGACACATTATGCAAGGCTTTGGAAAGAAAACATTAGTCTGAGACACAATTTTAGCAAAGCCTGTAATTTTCTATATCCCTTTTCCCTCAATTCTCTTTAAAAAAGCAGTGAAGATGTTTACATTTAAATTTGATCTTCCTTTAGGATTTTTCCAACTCCACCTTTATTAACCCCTTCCTAAAAGTAGGATACCTCTATCTGTAAGATATCACACAGCTCTTTTTTTTTGCAAGAGAATCACAGAGCTAGGAAAGTAAATTTGACTTTAAAATTTCCAAAGTTTTCAAACAAACACCAAGAGGAACAAAATAAAAGTGGCACCCAAAAGTTGAAACTAGTCTAAAACATCATCTGCTGTTTAAAATTCTGATTCTGCAAATGGACATGCATGTGCTTAACAATGAGACCGTTACCATTTTAAGAGACAACAAAAATTCTCAAACTCCTACTGACTTAAAGAAAAAAAAAAAAGCCTAATCCAAATAATTTAAATGCTCAAAGTGATGACAATAATGGCACAGTAGTACTGCCTTATTTCAATTTATGCATTTGAAACAAATGAAAGCATTAGTCCTTACGGATCAAGGTTCAGTACATGCCAGAACATTTGGTGTAATTCAAATATAGCTATTAACACCTCTGTAGCACAAGTATTCAAATTCAAAAATAATCTCCTACTAGTCTCATTTCCCACTGTATTAAATAACCACAACTACACTGCGTCTTAACACGTAAAAATAATAATCTTAATCCCTAATTTTTGTTGTCTCATCATTGTGGCCTTCTGGCACGTTATCAAGTGACAGAGATATCCTGATTAATGCAGTGGATTGCTTCTAACCAGACGTAGCTTTCATGTCACATGCACGCAACAAAAACCTTCCAAAATATTTGATTTAAATAAATTTGCAAAATTGATATAAATTATACAACTTTTTTTTTTTTTTTTTTTTTTTTTTTTTTTTTTCCTAAACATCTCTTTTGAGTATTAAAAGTAGTTCAAATGAATTTGGGGAGTGAACACATTTTAGAGCACGGTCTTCCAAGTTTCTGTTTTATCATCGGCTATGCAAGAATTCACCTGGAACACATACAGCTGTTTTGACATACAACATTAATCTTTTGGGCTATAGAGCAATCAAAAGTAGACATTAAATTAGGAAGTGTCTTTCCCATCCTATTATGTCTTCCAGATATTGCATATTTTTGCTGACAAAATTATCAAATTGTTTTTCTGATACTGTCATGATTATAAATAGCAATGTACAGTGTAGATATATAAGAATAATATATATAATATATATTAGTTATGCACATAGTAATTCTGTAATAGAATTACCAATGCATTCGCGTGACAAGCTGCAGATTTTATCTGAAGAACTTTTAAAGACAAATTGGGAGAAACATTAGGATTAGCAATAAAGATGGCAACAGCTGCTAAAATCCCCAACAAGGACTATCTGCATAAGAAAACAGGATGCTAGAAGAAAAGCCTATTACTGGATCTACTCCAATATTTTCTGGTGGGTTTTGTTTGTTTGTTTGTTTGGGGTTTTGTTTGTTTAACTCATTTAATGCATGATGTTCATTCTTTTTATTAGCCCGGCCAATGATGCACAGAAATGATGTCTAGAAATGTTTCAGAATGTCTCATTCAGGTTGGCACCCATGGAAGTCCTGGCCTTGAGGAAACTCAAAAACACAAAATGGATTGTAGTCAGAAATGCTAATTTGTCCAGTCAGGGGACAGAAACATGGTAAATCAGGAACCATCAGATCTTTTTCCCTCCACAATCTGAAATCCAAAACTTAATTAGTGTTTCAGCAAACCTGGAGCCTGAATTGACAAAGAGTTTGGACATTTCATTAGACTCGCGCTAGGTTTCCAGTGCATGTTCACATCAATTGTTGCACATAGCCATACTGAGAAAGAAATGTCACTGTAGAGAAACCAGATCTTTTCACAGTATCTTACAGTCCTGGGCAGACTTCCAAAGGCTTTGGAGTACTGATTTGGTTGGGAAATGTTTCCAAAAATCAGAAGCTTATCGAAACTCACCCAGGTCTCTGTATGACTAGGACAGAGAAGTTTGCCATTACAACCACAGCTCTTGGGCCTCTGGTACCTGGTTCCACGGTGCAATAACAGCAGGGCTCCACCTGACCGTGTATTTGCAGTTCCAGACATTCCAGACAACATTAACATGAGGAAGTTTACCACAAAGTTGATAGTATCTGTGAATTATCCTTTCTGCAAAGTCTTTTCCACAAGGCTAAATCATGAATTACAAGCACATAGTGCTAGACCACTGTATGTCACAAAAGGGGCTGGATGAGGACCTCATACTTCTGAGTAACTTCATATAGTGGATAGTTTTCAGGTTCACATGGTGTTTACTTGTGCAGATGTCTGTGATTCTATACAGACAGAGATGCACAATACTAACAGATTATACCTCACTGCTGACCCCTGTAAGGGTAAATACAAATATCAACCAAAAGCAAGGACCTCAAGAACTCTAGCCACCCTCTGTGGTTGTTTGGTTTCAGATCTCTGCTTTCTATTTAGAATCATAGAATCACAGAATATCTCGAGTTGGAAGGCATCCATAAGGATCATCAAGTCTAACTCCTGGCACCACACAGGTCTACCCAAAAGTTTAGACCATGTGACTAAGTGCACAGTCCAATCACTTCTTAAATTCAGACAGGCTTGCTGCAGTGACTGCTTCACTGGGGACCCTGTTCCAGTGTGCAACGACCCTCTCAGAGAAGAACCTCCTCCTGATGTCCAGCCTAAACTTCCCCTGCCTCAGCTTGACACCATTACCATGGGTGCTATCCCTGGTGGTTATTTCTCTCCAGGTCACAATCCCCCCTGCATAGTACAGGTCAGCTGAAAAAAACACCCTACCTCTGAAAACACAGAAGAAACAAAGCTGCTAATCATCAGTTAAAATGCAGCACAGAAATCACAGGTTAAACAACAAAGCATATCCCAAGTGGGACGGTAGCACATGATGAAAAGGATAGTGGTGGCACACATGCATCATCACTGGATGTGTTTCAGCTAGTAAAGAAATAAAACCTGAGCCTAAGACTTGTGAGTTCAGACATGCTTGCTAGCATGGCTTTGCATGTTTTCAAGACTATTTCAAAAGTCTGCTTACGGACAAAAACACAATATTTATTACTGCACAGTGAAGCTCACATCCAAAAGATGAACAAATATCTCACCCAAAGAGTTTATTAGTTTAGCAGATAGTTCTGCAAACACACCAAGAAGTCCTGCATGCAGATTCCCCCCAAACTCCCCCCCCCCCTTTTTTAAGAGTTTTTTCACTCTTTCCTGTGTGTAACACCTCAGATAAATCACATACCAAGCTAAAGTGGAGATGGACCTAGAATAAATCTACATAACTGTTGGAAACAATCAACGCCTGACTATAACTGCCAAAGCATTCAAGAGCTCTACTAAAT
Organism: Heteronetta atricapilla; assembly: GCA_011075105.1. Taxonomy (NCBI): domain Eukaryota; kingdom Metazoa; phylum Chordata; class Aves; order Anseriformes; family Anatidae; genus Heteronetta; species Heteronetta atricapilla. Next base: position 3,017,351 of record CM021742.1, read on the forward strand.
AGTTCTGGGTGTTACCAAACTTTTGTAGAAAACATTTTGATGCATCCAGATTTCTTTCTGCTTGGCTCAATCTAGATAAATTCAGAGCTGCACAATTTTGCCACAGCACTGCTTTTCCTTCAATGAGACACATTGGCATACCCACTAATTTAAATTCTAAAGTAACATTGGCTCCTTTGAACAAAGCAAAAGGATTATTTGTATTTCAGATGCTTTCCATATTTCAATGAAGCAATACCCCACAGCAAAAAATGTATCTGAGCATGAGCACAAGAAGTGAGCAGAGAGCATTGTTGCACACTAAGCTACACTGAGCACTGCTTTATGGTTGTTAGCTAAGCACGTGTCAACTGATTTTTAAAACACTCATATTTTACAAAAAAATATATATATTTGTAAAAAAATACTATCTGCCTACCTATTACAAACTTCTGTGTAGGATGTCGTACAGATATTTCAGGAACCCTTATGGCAGTGACTGCTGTTTATCTATACCACCTCTTTGGGGCAGATGCAGCAGCTGGGCGAATTGAGAGGATGGACCGCTGTGGCCCCTTGGCTGCTGGAGCAGGGTGTCTATCCATTTCTTCTCTATCTTCCACTTGTCTATTTGTTCTATTTATCTTCATACTTGGTTAAGCTATAATTGCATTTTAGCTTATATGTATGTTTATAGCAGGTGTTGGGTTCATTGTGGCTGGCATGTGAAAAGGTCAGAGCTAAATTTTAGTATTGGAAGAAAAGAAAAGAAAAGAAAAGAAAAGAAAAGAAAAGAAAAGAAAAGAAAAGAAAAGAAAAGAAAAGAAAAGAAAAGAAAAGAAAAGAAAAGAAAGGAAAAGAAAAGAAAGGAAAAGAAAAGAAAGGAAAAGAAAAGAAAGTGATCTTACTTTTAAATTATCTCAAAACAAGGCTCTTTCAACACAGTTTGAAATAGAAGTGAAAAATCATTGAAGCAATTTGTTCTTTGATTGAAATGAAACATTTCTGAAATCATATTGTTAACAAGAGATGACTCGGAGAACTTCATTCCTAAATATTTGGGAAGGAGGACTGGGGAATTTATTTCACATTTACCAGACACTTCAATGATTATTCAGCACAGGCAGTATTTAAAGAGCAGAAAAACAAAAGCAGTAAATCATCTCCACTATGACTGGCACTGCTTCAGCAGGCTAGATCAATTCTTGGAAAGACAGTAAGGCTTACAAACTCAGTTGTACAGCCTTGGAATGATTTATGCAGAGAGCCTGAAAGCCACCTACTTCTAGTGCTTTCAGTACGAACACTAGAGAATAGAGAATTAATTCCAAAACCACAGCATCATGTTTACACATAGAATACTGCTCATGTCACGTTCAGGAGACTAGCTTCAAATTGCTTCATCACCATCACATATACAATTTGGGGGTTTAATTTAACCTGCAGTATGCATATGCACTCTCCTGTACATCTCAGAAAAAAATCAGCTGCTGTGCTAACGTGGAAGCAAAGCGTACTTGTCCCAAATGTATGAAATATAATTCATTATTACAAACAAATGTTCTCCTCTTCCCTTTTCTTGGCAGAATGCATCCAAGCACCTGGAGAGCTGGTGCTCCTGCTTTCTACCTAACTGTTGTGGTGGAGCACAGGCACTGGAGAATCACAAACTGCCTCTGCCTTTTTGTTATGTTCCAGTAGTAACCCAGGTTTTCATGCATTTCTGTAGTAGTTCAATGAACTTGCCCTCCAGGCAAAATGATGCCCAATCTGGCCTTGTAATTTTCATCATTTCAGGAATTGTATCACTGTAAAAGGTCAGTTCTCACACACTAATCTTTTAAACAGTTCCCTGAGGCATTAATATTTCTTGTGGGCTGTTAAATACTTGGAACACAACCCAACATATGGTCATTAGTAGCAGGTGATGACCAGATATGCCTGGGGACATAAAAGTTCCCATACTATCCTCCAGAAAATACTGTACTGTGTATTAAGTAGTCAGTACTATTAGCAGTGCTTTCTCTCAGGATTTTTTTGTCCTTTGCATATTTCCCCCTAAGCTCCAAAGACTGATTACTGGGGGTAAATTGAATTCAAATCCATATTTTGTTCAGAAAGCTTACTATGTTTGATGGCTATGAGAATAGTAGTACTATTCTCAGTATTAGTGTACCTACTCTTTAAATATAATTCATATATTTAAACATAAATATAAAAAATATACACAAATATAAAACTATGCAAATATTCAAATATATAAAGCCAAAGTCTTGTCAAAATACATCTGAAAACTGGAAAACCAAAGCAATGCTTTTTTAACATTTGTATCTTCATATAGTAATTGAAACTATAGTAAGAATATGTAAGACATTTAAAAGCACAAGGAAAATAATTCCACATTCATTTAAAGCAAGCAGTTCACGGTAATGACTGCCATATTTACTTATTCTAAAGTGAAACAAGATAGATTTTTGTCTTGCATTGATAAAAATAAAATTCTATATATTTCATCTTGCATTCACACAAAGTGACATCTTTTTTTAAAACTGAGGTGATATTTTCCTATTATATCACTGATAATGTCTGCAAAATAAACTTGTTAAATAAAAACCACTTGTTTCTGTAAGTTAATAATAAACATGAGATGATTTAGAAATCTTTTATTCCAGTATGGAAACTTGGCTTTTTTAATATTATTATTATTTATTTATTTATTAACTGAAAAGCACCTTAATATCGGTGAAGTGGTAATCAGCTTTTACAAGGATCCAGATACTGGTTCCACACTGAAAAAGGATTCTTTAACTGAGATAAAATAGGAGGAATATCGAATAAGTAGTTATAGGCACTATCAAGTTAATTCACTTGATAAGAGCATCCTCAATTACCTCAAAACTGCCAATCTAGATTGCCAGTGACGATTATAAGCTGCCTAGATGAATGTGTATCTTCCTGCAGGTTGACAAGATCTGTCGGCATCTTGTGGAAAAACAAGATATGCAAGGAGGAAGCTGGTGGCATGGCACTGTGCTGATGCATAAATTCAGATCCCACCTGAAAGAGGTAAGGGACATGTTATTACTTCTCCTGGTAGTCAATAACAGCAGAAAAATTAATAGATTCCTTGGTTCCATGCAGAAGGACAAGAAATGATCCTATTTTCTGACAAAGTCTTTCCACTAAGGTAAAGGAGCCTCATCTGGTGCAATTTTTACACAGATTTCTCTCCCCCCCCGCTCACACCTACATCTAAACAAGGTGCAAAGTATTGCAACTAAGCCTAAGGGTGCATGGGGACTCTTAGTTCTTGGTGTCTGAGGGTAATGCTCCAATAACATCAACTTAATAAATCGTAAGGCAATCTTTCCTAAATTCAGGTGCTCTTGATGACACAGGTCCATATGGCAGCCCATGCACCATCCCTCGCTTGAGGCAGCTTAAGAACCCAAACAATGATCTCATTGACCATGGAAGGGAAGGAGTCTGACTCTCTCATTCACACCAATTAAGAAGAGGTCTCGTGAGAACCTGGATCTGATTTCACAAGTCTTCTGCACTCAGAACTTCAGCTGAAATCAAGGGTAGCTAAGGTAACTCAGAGTTTTTTATGTATAGTTTTCATGTAAAAATTTATAGCAACAATTGCCTTGCATCTCTTCGCATGCTTCCCAATATGTTTTTACACTCCCAGAACAACTGACAAAAACCAAACAAACAAAAAGTCAAACACTTTTTTTTTTCTTTTCCCCTTTTTGGCAATCTTCTTCATAGTATCTCAAGTGATAAGAACATTGTAAAATACTTTTTATTTATATGAAAACTACTTAAATGCATCTACAATTTTGAACAATGGGATAAACTGGAAAAGCATGATTCTGAAAATGAAAAAATGAATGTTACATATATTTCATTGACTGTTAATCCTACCAGTTTGGTGTGAAATACCATCCTGAGACAAAACTTAGCTCCTCCTATTTATATCTTGTTGTTTTTGTTTGCTTGTTGTTTTTTTGATTGTTTGGTTTGGGTGTTTGTTTTTGTGGTGGTGGTGGTGAATTAGTCATTTTTAAAGAGCTACCTACGGGTATCTCAGAAGTAGAATTTAGGTGAATTCTTCTGCTTTCTTTGGCAAAACTTACTCTGAAATTTTTGTCTTTATTATTTCTGAGGTTTCTGTCATCCCCACTGTCATCATGCTCTGTTCTCCCTGAGCACGGACTGCAGAACTGCAGCTGTTCTGCAGGTAGGACGCAGTCTCTGCAATCTTTACTTCTAACAGAAAACAAATTTTGATACTTTACCTGATACGGTGTATGATTAGAATAGTCCTATTCTTATAACAAGCCTGAATAACACCCATAATTGCCCGTGAAATTACTCCCTTATCACAAGAAACAAGCTCCCCAGGATCTTTAAACGTCGTTTCTTAAACTATTAAAAGTTTCATTAATATTATTAATATTAGACCATCAGATCATGTACAGACTCAGACAACTTACAGAGCAGCAACTGAAATCTAACGCCAGATAACCCTCTGTACAGAAACATCCATATGTATGCTAGGGAACCAGAAGAGAAGCCCCGGGCTGGCAGTGCAAACCCCCAGATGCACTTCTGCCCTGTGAGAAGGTCACAATTCACAGCCACTTGGCTGTAACACAAATAACTTTGCCTCAGCAGAGCAACTGAAGTGAATGAAAGAGTCTGTGTATGTGTGGGGAACATAAATGTGATATTAATTATTAATTTTGACAAGTCTGAATACCTTAATAATGTATTATTTTAAGCTGCAGGCTTTTTAAAAAGCCATTGAGGCTAAAACAAGCTGACTTTGCGGCTTGGACTCTCATTCCTCAGCGTATACCAAAACTCACTGTGACAACAAAATGGGTTGTGACAGACTTTGGCGAGAGAGATTTTGTTTTGTATATTTAATAAAGGGTTGATAAATACAATGTTTAAAGCGCAAGGTTTAGAATATATCAGCCAGAAAACATTACAAGTTAACCAACCTGTCAAGACACACAGGGCGCTTTAAATTAATACTTGCACAAACTGACTCATTTGTTGACTCCCTCCTACTTCAGTACTTTTTAGTAGCATGATACAGGTGCAGGTCACGGTATTTCTTTAATCAAAAATGTAGTATTTGTGCACCAAAATGTACCAGGTACTAATGCTACCTGATTCTACGGAGCTCAACAGGTGGGAACTATGTTAGATTTCTACCAAGTATTTAAGTGGAACTTGCTGGGCAATTTACGATACAAATTTCAGAAGCAATCAGGAAACCATCACTTTTGACACCATGTGCAAGTAACACTTTAAAGCACTTCCTACTTAAAAATCCCAGAGCATTTTACATGTTAATCAGAGAAAAAAAAATAACATTCCCACAAGTTATGTATTACTATCTTGAGAAGCAGATTTGAGAAATAGAGGATTCATGAACTTCAGCAGAAAAAAGTGCTCCAATACTCCCTCTCACAGTGCAATTCATTGTAGTCACCCTGCAAGATCAGCTTTTTAGGTAAGACTATAGGCTTTACCTGAAACTGGTAGGGACCTGAAAGTCAAGAGCTACATATGGCGCTGAAGTAATAATGAACATATTTTAAAACTGAAATCACGTTGTTTTCTTCCTTTCATCCTATACAACCATAGGAAGTTTCACAAATTTGATTAATCACACTTATTCATGTTATAATTTTTAATATCATCACATCACCACAGATGAAGCAAGAAGCTCTCATCTCCAAGAACTGAGACAATATGCCTGTTATCTTTAAGTGCCATGGTAATTAGTTGTGGGTTTTGTGGTTTGTTTGTTTGTTTGTTTTTTTGGCTGGTTGGTTTTGGTTTTGGTTTTAGTTTAAGTTATTTATACAGTGAACCTGAGTCTGAAGTTTCTAACCTTCAGAACTGCAGAGTGAACAGTAAGAGTACAAGAGACGCTTTAAAAACAGAGCCCAAATAAAAATCACAAGCAGAGCAATTATCATTTCATTAAACTCTGTGATGCTTTTCAATCAGTTTCACAATCCTTGGAGGCTTGGCTCCTGATTTGGAAACAAGATTAATGGTTTTATAACCAAAAGGAAATATAATTGGGTAACGTACCAAGTCACACAGTTCAGAAATTCAATCACAGATACACAGAGATGTTGCCATGAACTTGATATCTGACTGGAAATGGAGAGAGATATCTGGGGTTGAAAGAGACAGAAGAGAAAACAAATTCTCTTCCTACTTAATTCTTCCATTGCCACACAAACACAAAATAATAATAATAATAATAAAAAAAAAACCTCAACCACCTCAGGTTAGTCAACAACATAATGAAGCCTGGTTTCCTGTGAGTTTATGTTCTATATTCTTCCGCAACTCTAATTTGCCCCAGTTTCAATAGAACTGGTGGCTCCCAGCAAGTCTCCCAAATCCTCACACAGCAGCCTAAACTCCCTCCCACCTTCTAACTGTGAGGGGGTAAGAGGCAGCATGTAACACAGCCGGTTCTGAGTAAGGCACATATTGACCAACCAACCAATAAATACAGGGCCACTGCCTAACCAGAAAGCCAACAAAACAGACAGTCCTCAAGCACACATCAGTGCCCTTACCAGGAAAGAAGCCTCCATCCACTATTGTCTCTTCCGTCCACTACCCATCCTCATGCAACTTAAAAGACCCCGGTATTTCTGAGACGTCCATGCCACTATCAAATTTTGCTGACGGTGGCTAAAAGCTTCTCAAAAGGTACTGGAACTGGCAGGCAGTAGAAACATTGATAAACATTGTGTTCTGTAGGTCTTGTTTCCATAGAAAACAGGTTGAAAAATCAGAAATCAGCAAATTTTCTTTGCTGCCAACAGGGATTTTGGAAGGAACTCAAACTTTTGTCAAATTGCTTGTTGCCAAGGCCAAAAACCAGGGCTGTCTACAAACTAAATACCCTCAAAGACAAGTGCCCCATACTTTCCCTTTGCTTCCTTAATTCTGTTTTCTCAACGGTTGCTCTTAAAATCTTAACAGCAGTGTAAAATTTTATTGAGATGACAAAGACCCTTTTCTTCTGCATAAGCAGAGAGCTTGAAACTAAGAATACGAGCAAATCCTACATCCTTTTTGTTACAGTTAGAAAACATAAAGATCTTGCTATAAGCAGGCCCCTGACATAGCTGTGTATACTGCACAGGCAGCAGCTCACCTGATGGGAAATCAAAGAGCTGGCTCTCTGAGCCACCTTCTTATTTTCTCCCCCACCTACTCTTCAAAACAAATTTCCAGTCTCACAAGAAATTAGTAACACAAATGAAAAAGAGAAGAAATTTAACTTATGTCCCACTGTTGGTCTTTATGTGAAAGTTTAATTTGAATTATTCTGAAAAGATGATTTAGAAGATGTAAAAGACATTGCCTATGCCCGTAACAGGAAAGAAGGATAACAGAGTTGAAATGAACAGTATCTTCCTTTATGGGTGGTAGCCAGAGGGTGTCGCAGGGCAGTATGAAATTCTGACATGGGACATACAGGCATACAAGCACAAACACCTACTCTAAAGCCTGTAATACAAGGGGATTAGAGTTGCCATTGCAAAGAGAAGAAAAAATTGATGAGACAAAAGTAACCTGGACATTTCTGAGAGGCTCTCTTCCCTCTCCTCAGTCTGATAGGTCCTCAGGAGTAGCTAAGGCAGACTAAATAGTATCCCAAGAAGTACATGAAACAAACCTTTCTCTTCTCCCATTACTACCAGAAATCAAGGACAGGAAAGAGGAGGGTAGATAAAGTACCATGCTATGTTTCTGTGGTTTAAAGGGTAAAAAGAATGTTAAAACGGTGGCAGCTTTAGTTCTGCTTTTAAGATGCCCAGAGTCCTGACTGCATAGTCCTCCTAATTCAACCCACTCTCATGGTCTGTGACCTATCATTCCTTCTCAGTCCATGCATGGCTTTCATCTTCAACTCCACTGTTCCCTTCCTTCATTTCTGAAAATGCCATCTTGAAAATGAAAACAGTTCAGAATTAGGCCAACATTTCTTTAGTAAAACTCTAAAAAAAAAAAAAAAAAAAAAAAAAAAAAAAAAAAAAAAAGTCCCATTTGCACAATCATCTCTAACAAGCTTATTAACTCATCTATATGTAAAGCAGGGAGACTTCTTGGCTATACACAACCTACCCACAGAAGCAGAGTTCTGCACCATTTGTTATTTACTCCTTTACTTCTGAAACAAGCCCACTCTAGTAGCTAGACAAGACCTTGTTTAAAACTTCCTCCCACAATTCCACATTACACTTCAGTCTACACTGCTAATTAACCTTAAATCTAATGGCAACTCAACTACGTTTAGAGATAATCAGCTAATCACACTTCCGTAACAGATGCAGACACTGCTCTTCCCCTGCTACATAAAAACTAAGGACCCTATTGTGCAAAAACCAACATGAATATCACTATTTGTAGGGAGCTGCAGTCAATAGGTATCAACTTATGCATTAAGAAAGATGGAAGAAAAGCAAAAATAAAAAAATAAAAATTACCTGGCAGTATCAGAAGATTGACACAATATTTATGCCCCTTAAATCCTATTTAAGCTCTCTGGATTTTGGTAGCAGACAGACCCGTCATTTTTAAATGATGCAAATTATTCACCATTCTCTCTAGCTTTGCAATAGCATGTTTCATGGGAAAAATATGTGAAGTTCTGTCAGTCTAATTCCCAGAAGCTGCATTCAGAAGTCAAGGTAATAATAATATACCAGCTAACCTGTGTGCGCATGTATATCTCATTTTCTGTACCTATTTCCTAGTCCTGCTGAATACTAAGAGTATGAAATGAAAAGAATAGTTGAAACTCAAGCTGTTAAGACATGGAAATAACACTTCTTAAAGAAAATAAAAGTATTTTTCCAAGTCCCCACAATAAGCATTAACTCTCAAATTATCTGAAACAGTAAGAGCATTCAAGGTACACTTATTAGAATCTCCTATACAGTAATTTTCATTAAGCCTAGTAGTAATTTGATAACATCTAGTATTACCCATTAAGCCTATATTACCCAACAAATGTTAGCCAACCCGTCATTATTAAAGCAGAGATAGTTCTAAACCTCATTCTAAATCCCATAAAGGCAAGAATCTTGACCATCTTCTACAAGCCACTGATAGCTTCAAGTCTGTAAAACACATACTTAAAATTTATTCGGCCAAACCCTGAAGCACGTGCATAATTCTTAGTCCTGCTGAAGTCCTAGAACTTTAGAGCATGCTTTTAAAACAGGATTTTTGCCAAAGTAAAGGCTGAGATTTAACAGGAACAAAGCAACCTAAAATTTAAGCAAATGCCTAAAAATAGCTGTTTCTTTTGTGAGGGAACAGTATTGTCAGCTTCTTCCTGTGTGCTCAATTAATCAAAAAAAAATCCTTTTAAGCAAGGATTAAATTGCAATTACTACCAAGAAACCCTAGCAACATAGGCTATTTAAATGGATTTTTGGACTGAATAAACTTTTGCCTCTGTTTTTATACCCAATTTTGAACACAAGAATGTATTTCCCAGTCACATCTGAAAGACACATTATAAGTGAACTAAACGTACATTCATCTTTCCCTGTATGATACAGCATTCTTCTGATGTTTTTAATCATGCTTCAAACACTGGGGAAACCTTCTCACACCGTTAAGTAAGTGTGCTACTAAAAAGTGGGAGATGTTTATCCTTGAAACATACTACTAAAAGATCTAAATCACAAGAGCCAATGGTAGACATTTAATGCCTCGTGTGTGAGATTATGTCCCACACACAAGGCAGAGGTAATCCAACTCACAGCTTTCAAAACTGAGTATTTGCTCAGACAGTGGACAAATGTTTTATCCAGTGTTATACCATATACACGCGCACACACAGACATAAAATGGAGCCAGAGTCAAAACAGGCACAAGCCCTGTGCCTAGTCTGCTGAACACTTGAAACGTCATCTAGCTGATTTCTACTTCCTGGCATTCAAACATATAGTCTTCACCCCTTAGGAGGAAAGACTAAAGTGTATTTAAATATATATATATATATTATTAATATATATATATATTATATTATATATATATATATAATATAAATATAAAAATATATATATAAATATAAATATATATATATATATAAATATATATATATAAAGCTGTGAACTCTGAAATGCAATGCAGAATAGACAGAGATGGAAAATCTAGGGAAGTTTCATATCCTTGGGTGGAGGAGTAATCCATACACCAAATGCCACTCAAGTCGGTCAGAACATGAGAGACCATAGAGGAAAACACATTTACACTATAATGTTATCATACCCATTATCTTGGATGAAACCTATGGAAAGCACAGTTCTGAGCATACATGCCTTCACAGCTAAGAAAATACCTTTACCTTCTTTAAACTGTATAGATGAAGATTTCATTAAATATTCCCTTTTGCATGACTTTCCTGAAAAGGTGCTGGGAGTTATGACGACTAAAGTCCTCTAATTACTCATGAATTTCAGGCAGCACCAGTACAAATTTCTTGACACCTTTCAGCCAATGTGCTTTAACCAAAGCTTTAATTCCTGGCCACAGCCAATAGTGTAGCTTCCACTTGTTTTTATTCTATTTTTTTAATCTTCTCCTGAGGACACTGATAATAAGTTTCCAGCTAGGCTCACACCTCACACTACATTTCATTCGATGTGTGAATTAGGACATCTATGCAGGCAACATTCATTTTGCTTTGCTAAGCAACAACAGCATTCAGCAACAATTTTCCGCCAGTCACTAAGAACCCTTGCAAGAACTATGCTGGCCCTCTGGAAGCAGCTCTTTAACAAATTTTTACACCATCTCCTCCAGTTTTCAACAATGTTTTAAAATTTAAAGAACACTTTTATTGACATGGCACAAAGGCCAAACTTCATTGTGAAATGACTAACTTGTCCTTGAAAATCCTGTTCTTTTTCTTATTTTTCCTACTTCTACTAAAAGATGGCCCCAGAAGTAGGGAATGTAGTAGAATGTGGTAAGAATCTTTAAGATAACAGAACTCTTGAAGCATCATCACAAGTTGAATCAAAGTAATACATTTATTGTGTCCAGACAAATTGAGAATATATCAAACTACCTAATAAACATTTATTTATTCACATTTTCTAAAATATTTTATTAAACTATTTTAAAAGAAAAGTTACTTTTAAAATTGATTTTATGGGAGCTGCCATAGATAAAATCATTTGCAAACACAAATCTAAGGAGTTTAATAAATAAAAGAGGTTTGGCAAATACCTTCTTCCTAAGCTCAGAAGAAGGACACCCAGTTATTACCAACCAAGAAGTTACCTGCTTAACAGAGATGTCTAAAAGAACAGGTAGAAAATTTCATTAAAACAGACAAGAAAACACTAAGGCATGGAAACTAATTTCTGTCAACGGAAATCCTTTAAGAAATTAAACAGAAGATGGACATGCTACAGCCATTTACAAAAGTGTAGTCATTTAAATATTGAAACATTTTTCAATAAATATTCAATAAGAGCATGATTCCTTTGAACATTAGACATAACACAAGTCAAAGTGAGCACCTATACTGACAAATAGGCAATTATCATTCAGCTTAGTCAGGTAGCAATTATCACTTTAAAATGGCAAGTGCTAAGTAATAGCAACACAACAAATGAAAGCTTTCTCTCAGACTTGACATTAGGAAATGTGAATAGTAATCCTTGAGAATAAAGACTGCAGTGAAAGTCCTGGTAAAGAACTTTTATTTTAAATTCTTCAACTGCATTTACGAAACAACTTTCTATTTCCAGTGGACAGATGCAACTTTCTGAAACCATCCTTAACAGTGTCATCTCCATTGGATAGTCAGAGAAGAGACTATGAATAAAATAGACAGTTAAACAACATAGTTATAGGTCAGAGGTGAAGCACATTGGCAGGGGCCCATGAGGAAGTTCAAGTTAGCATGGCCATGATGTTCTTGTTCTGCAGCCAAGTAGACAGCCTCCAAGGCTGCGGATCCAGTATTTTTCATAAGCACTGGATTAAACTTTTAAAAATGTGATTTAACTGTGAATAGGCAGGTTTCAGTTAAATGCTAACTAGTTGCATCACTAGTACTAAAAGCCTGATGTGCCTTCCATTGCCAGAACTCCTAAATAAACTAAGCAAGCTTGCTTATATAGCAGGGAAGAAAAAAAAAAAAAAAAAAAAAAAAAAGTTATTTCCAAATGCTGAGACTCAGCCAAATACATCCCAGAGTCCTGTGTTGCCATGAACTAGCCAACAGTTATTTCAACTGAGACTGGAGCTGGTTTCCACATTGCTTTGTTTATATTGACTGCATTTATGATGCCTCAGAAGTTGCCAGTAAAATATTTATTTAGCAGTTAAAACGTTCTGCAAATGATTTTGCTGTCCCAAAAGATAAATATTTCTCAGCATGCTGAAATGATACATTGATGTTTTTGCTAAGGAAATTGCATGTTGATAAAATTTTCTCAGATTACACTCTGTCGTTCCTTTGTATTTGAAGTGGCCACATTAATTTTTTTGTGATATTTATTGTAATTGCAAATTGCACTGAGATTAGAAACATTAAACTTACCATAAAATGAAACACATTTCAACTATTTCCGAGTCATCTATTTAAGGGCTTGAGGACACTTTTGATCCTTCAGGTGGATCTGAGTACTCCAAGCTTACAGGACAAGGATCCAACACAAACCAGAATCTCACTCTAAACCGGTCAGGAGCTATTATCTTCTCCATGTTTGTTGTTGTTGTTGTTGTTGTTGTTTTTAATATGTTAATATCCAGCACCACTCTGGCATGTCCTTGCCCTGCAAAATTTCAATCTGAATGTGAGTTTTGTAGCAGATTAGAAATTTAGGCAGACCATGGGGAAAAAAAAAAAAAAAAAAAAAGACACCACACTGCTGTCTTCTCTCCTTCCTTCCACTTCTTTTGCCCTCCAAACAACAGTCATGGCCATGGTTCTGGTTAGGCTTAACAGCTTTAAGGCAGTAGTATTATTTCTCTAGACAAGGCCAGAAACTGCTATCAAATGAAGGTTGTCAGTACTCAATACCATAAAATTTCCCTTTAACACTGAGGTCTCCAGGCTATTAGAAGAACCTCCCTTGCCCCTATACTGCTGGAGGGGACAAGGAAGATGAAGTTCTTCCACAATCACTACAGATGTATTGGGAAACCTACAGGACTGAACCAGGCCTGCTGTGACAAAATGGCACCCAAGTAGAGCTTGCACCATCGCTCCACTGCAGCTTACATCATGTTGGCTGATTGGCCACAAGATTCAAAAGGAAAACAGCTGCACTGAGGATACGTTCTCATTTATTTTTACTCTAAATTATTTTGATATAACAGTTTTGCCCGTGTGCACATTTGATACCAGCACTGATATTAAATGCCCCCAAAATGAAGTTACTTTTTCAGAAGTAATGTGCCTGGTGGAGTGGTAGGTGTCCCTGCCCGTGGCAGGGGGGCTTGAATTAGATGATCTTTATGGTCCCTTCCAACGCAAACTGTTCTATGTGACAAACCCAGGTTTTGTTGTACAAACTCTGTAAAGCTCAAAGCCAGTCTGTGACCTGAGATATGTGGGAGCCAAGCTCTCTTCAGGTAAGGTTTTCGCATACAGATTGTAGATGGACTGCAGAATAAGCCCACACTTCTACCACTTTCTATTTTAGGATTACTTACATTTCAACCTCCAGGTTAGTTTGTACTGTCAAAAATTCTCCCTGAAATTTTAGTATATATTGTGTCCACATTAGCCCACACCATAAGCCATTGAGTAGTTCTATTGTACATCATTTAAAAGTATCTGTACTTCCACCCATAAGTGACCCCAAATCGAAATCTTCAGATGCAAAACAGGAACTATTTTTAGTTTAGCATCTGCATTAATCCAGTAAACTTCAATTTTTGGCCACTCATGTATTAGGCATTAATAAAAACAAAGAAACATCTGAAAAGCAATAGAAAACCAGATGTCTTTCCTCTTTCTAATATGAAGGAAGCTAGCCTTTGACTTTTCCAAATATCTGCTGAGGTAGTGTGGCTTACCAAGGACAGGAGGTATGCTTGTTTGAACAGGCTCGATGCCTCATCTATTACAGAAATAGTCTCCAAACAGCTTCATATCTGGCAAGTGAAGTTTTACCAAGAGAATAAGACATCTTGGGTAATGTATAAATATGCAGAGATCCATAGATATGATTCTGAAAAATTCTCACACCACACATAAACATGCTGAAACATGTTCATACCAAGGAAAAATAAATACGCACATGTTGCTAGATAAAACATTCTTAGTTTACCTCTTAGATTTCTGGGTGAATTACACTGCTTATACCTTGATTTTAACTTCTAATAAATACTGCTTAAAAGAATTTAAGAATTAAAATATTTGTCAAGATACCCGGTTGCTGTTATGCGGCTGTTTTAAAGAAATATTGTGTGTGTACATGAGTATACATGGAAAGTCTGGGTAAACTAATAGGAAAAGCATATATGATACACAAGCAAGAAAAAGTAAAACTGTCCATATATGTTATTTCTTCACTTCTCGTTCCAAAGTATTTTGTTTGTCCTCCTACTTTGAAAAGAAACAACATTTATTTTGGAAAAGAACTATGATTTTTATGTTAGGATCTGGCAGGTAAAATTTTAGCATCATTAAACCCATGACAAAACTGAAATGACCTTCAAGGGTGATAATAAACTACCTGATTAAAAAAAAAAAAAAAAAAAAAAAAAAAAAAAAAAAAACTAAATGTACTACATCCTTATGGGTTGTTCCATAAATACATGTGGCAAGAGACTACGTCATCTTCATCTTCATTTTGTAACCTTAAAATTTTGGTTAAGGTTTTGCTAGTATTTTTTTCAGGATTTTCTTTATACATATATATACATGGATTTAAATTTTATTTTTACCTTTATTTATTTAGTTATTTTACTATTTTCAAATATTCAGCTATATTACCTGCATACACATTCCTGGTAAAAGCCATCAAGTAGTATCTCTAAGTCATTATATTATGTAAAGTATCGATGTCAACTGGAACACATCTCTTGCTTTTACACTTAGAGTCTAATCCACAGTACATCTCAGAAAAAGTACAGGAAATACTTTCAGCTGTGCCATCTTAAACTCATTTCTATCAATAGCAATAGTTTACACCTATGTGCTTGTTTCTGCAACCACAGATCTCAAACACTTTATAAAAGAAAGGAAATGAGCATCAATCACGTTCATACTCTATTTAGGTGCAAAGATTTGAAAGAACTTGTATGCAAGTCGCAGTGACATGCTGACTAGTGTTCAGTTTACCCCTCAAGAGCAGAAACGTATTCCCAGCTCTGCCACATTCTTCCTTCTTAAACTTTGATCCTCAGTTACATCTTAAGAGAAAATCCACCCAAACACATAACCTGCTTGCAGTCAGAATATATGCAAAGAGCACAGGATACCGACTGATCCCAGAAGTCCGTTTCCACTCAGAGCAGTTCCAGATCAATCAGTCAACAAGAAAAATAGTCTCCTCTGCCAAAATTTCCCATCTTTCCTCCTCACCAGCCTTTTAATTCATCTATTAGCTCGGTTTAAAATAAAACCATTTTCCAGCAGCTAAAGGGAGAGTTTTTCTAATTGCCTATTCAATAAACTTTCTTTTTGCCTTCTTGCCTCCCTTTTGGCTTTTTTGTGCTATCTGACTTTACCAAACATCTCTGTGAATTCATTGGGAATCTACTGGGAAAGAAACATTAAATGCATAGGAAAAAAATCTCATTCTAGTTGTTTGCAGTCCAATTCCTTAAAAAGTCAACACAAACTTTTCAATAACTGACGTTGACATCAATGAATTAATTCCAGCTCTTAAAATGTACATTCATTAAGTGAAATCAAAAACAGCCTTGTAAATGAACACAGTCGCAACAACCTACGAAGAGGCTTCCACCCTTTTCTCTGTAAAGTGTAGATACACCACGCAGCTGGCACACAAACCAGAGGCTTACAGAGGAAAACATTTAGGCCTCTTCCACAGGAATTTAAGTAAGAAGTCCTCTGGTAATTAGCAAGCCTGAGAACATTCTGAATCAAAGCTAACCAACAGAGGGCAACATGATTACATGAGCAGGGATTACTCTGACAAGGACTGGGTTTCACTCCAAGGACACTGATAGAGGGGATTTAAGACACCACAGACTGAGATGAATTTACAGCCAGAACTCTGAAAAAACTCTTGATAATACATGTGGAGACACACAAGCCTCAATGTTCCGTGCTAGCAATTTTTGTTACTTTAAGAAGCATTGTACATTCCTGCATAATCACTGATACTCTTTAGCTAGAAATTAAGACCACCACATCATAGACCAAGGTTAGTGACAAGACTCCGTACAAACTCACTGGTATGACTGAGATGCAGAGAAGGCAGAAGGAGGCTGGGGAAAATGATGACAGAGTTCCACAGAACAAAGACTTGCATGGAGAAAAAGAAACACGGTTTTTAACTTTGTCAGAACATGAACAAATTTATCAAATAAAATTATCAAGTGGCAAGTTAAAAAAGCAAGCAACAGGAACTAGTTCTTTGAATATTGCACCTATAAAAGAATAAATAAAAACGTGTTGCCAAACAATCTGCCCTATACCAAGGCCTATTCAGGTGAAAATGACAAATAAACATAACAAATGTTTACCATAGGCTAATATGAGTATCCACTTTCACCTCAGAAAAACCTTGAGCAACAAATGCCTGTAGAGTTACTATTTACTTGCCTCTTTTTATGCCTTTCTCTAGGCTTACGACTGACTGCCATCAAACGTAGGACACAAAACTGAAACAATACATCAGTCTTCAGGTCCTCAGGAAATTCAGCTCATTGTCACCCTTCTCTGTGGGTAAATATTGTCTTGACAGAGAAATCGTGCGTGTGAGGGCACCAAAATTGGTTGCTTCACACATGTGGATATAATTAAAGACATAAGTGAATGAGGGAATAGCATAAACTGCAGTATAAATAAATGAATGAAATAACTGAAGTTATCTCATTACTCATCTTCTAATTTTTAAAGTCATTGAATGTCAGCTCTTACAGGTGCAGTCTAACAGGAACTAGAGGGATCTGAATATAATAACTAAGATTCAGTCATGCAGATGAAGAATTTATTCAGTGCAGCAATAAACAAGACGGAACTTACATTCATGCCATTCTAGAGCAATTATTATTTCTGACCCTCTATCTACTACCTAAGTTCCTTCGTAAAAGCAGTGCATATATGGATTTTGCATCTCCCAGGTACAGCAGCTCCATTTATAAAATTTTCAGCGTTGGAATTTACACTTTGCCTTGAAACTTTCATCTGCATTGAATGCAGTAACAGAATGTATATTGGACAGGATTTGTGGGACACTCAAGGACACATTTGCCACGAATGCACTAATAAAAATATCATCAGGGAAAACGCACCTGGAAAATGTGAGATATGTAAACGTAAGGTCAAAGAAGAGAATTCTTGCAGACTGTATATATCCAAGCCTAAGAAAACAGATTTTTTTTTTTTTTTTTTTTTAAAGGACAGAAAACACAAATATATGCCAAAGCCTTTGGCCCAGTTTTGGGTCCCACCAATTATGGGCTCTCTGACTATAAAGGTAGTATTTTCTTAACCAGTCCAAACATAACTATTCAAAATTTATATAGGGATACCATCATCTCTGGAGTTTGTCCCCTCTAACAGGAGACACTTTGAGGGACTGTACAGAATACAAAATATTAGTTGCAAAGAAATACCTT
Source organism: Heteronetta atricapilla (assembly GCA_011075105.1). Taxonomy (NCBI): domain Eukaryota; kingdom Metazoa; phylum Chordata; class Aves; order Anseriformes; family Anatidae; genus Heteronetta; species Heteronetta atricapilla. The sequence continues at coordinate 3,035,186 of CM021742.1, forward strand.
TTCTTCCTAACTTTTTTTTTTTTTTTTTTTTTCCCAGAACCAACAACCCAATATGGTTGGGTTTCTTTAGAGAAACCACCATATTTTAGAACTTTCTTAGTTCTGTCAGGATGTCAGTTGCTTTTATAAATCCCTTTATAAAAAATAAGGATTACAACACAAAAACAGAGAACAGAACAGGATGGCAGTACCCTCCTGACCCTGCAACACCCAAAAGAGTGGGTGCTGGTCTGTGTCTGGAACTCCTAAGTACTGCCATGGTATGAATGTACCCTAAATGACACTGGGGCTGCTTTAATAATGAGAGGTCAGACAATACTTTTGCTTACAGAGCATTCCCCCCCAGCTCCTCTCAGATGTTTCTGAGCAGCATATCCATGTATGGCACTTTCTCTGCATATCTGTTAAACAAGATCCAGTAGGTTGCAAGAGGCTCACAGCAAACCACAAAGATCTCATCGTTACCTTTGTGACAATCTGTTTTTCATTCTGAAAAAAGTCATCCACTGAAATAATTAATTTGTCTTTTCAAAACCAAAAAAAAATGCCATACAACATAACCAAAAGGGATCTGCTGGAGGAATAAAGATCAATGGGTAAAAGGAAAGCACAGTTAGTTAAAAACTGCATGTATATATATACACATATAAAACACCACTTGCAGAATCATGTGATGCAAGGAAACAAGCAAATGCCTTTTATGTGTTTAGAGGCCTGAAAAACAGAAAACATGACCCTTTTTGAGAAGAGGAATTTGTGAGTCTGGGGAGGAGACAGTTGGTATGACTTTCTGACCACGTGAATGCCACAAACATACTTGCCAATGCTACTGCTCTTGGCAGCAAACCATCACTCTTGGCAGCAAACTCATCATCTACAGCTTTTCTGGCCACATGTCCAGAATTTCTGGACACCCAAAAGCTCAGTGGAAGCATACAAGGCTGCTTGCACAATGCATGCTCAGCGGGTCCATCAGTTTCTGGATTCCTTGGGCTACTTTTGCACTGTAAAAAATAGCAAAAACAGAAAGTGAAAACAAAAACTAGTTCTGGCAATCCAGAGCAGCAATATAAGAGCAACTCTTTTTGTTTGGATTTTAAGCATTAAGAAAACAGATGTAAGACCCTTATGGAAACATGGAAACTTTTGTTATGCAGACATTTCCTGTTCCATTAGGGTTAAGGCTACAGCAAAACAAAACAGAAATTATCTGTATCAAGGATGCTGAAAGGTGGCCGACATGCCACACAGTCTCTGGAGTGCATCATCCAGCAGTCCCAAGAGTTTGTCTTTTGAAACCAAATACTCCTTCCTGAGTTCTGCTCCTCATATCTCTCAGTACGACCAGCTTTCTTCCACAGCTTCCAAACACAGCTCTCTGTCCATTCTGAACACTTCTCATTCCTTTGGCAAAGAGAGAAAACAGGTAGGTTGATTAAATGGTTACTTTTCTCCTTGAAATTCGTCACTGTCACCATGATACAACAGAGTGCCCACCCCTAGTCCAACAGCACTACAAACCCAGCATGATCTGATCACTTCTGCAAGGAGGTCCCACGCTGCCTGTTAAACTTGCTATGCTCCTCCTTTCCCATCCAGGTCAAGATTCTCCCAGGCTGCACTGAAAATACAAAATTTGGCTATGACAAAGTTTAATGAAAACTGTTACAAATTGCCTAAGTTGCATGCAGAGAATCAGTTCTCTGCAACCAAAAGGAACAATCTGGACTTAGACTGGGGATCCTGGGCAGCACATTCCTCATTCAGTCTTTGGGTTGTGCTTACCGGATATGAAAGAGTTAACTCCACACTACTTAGTTTTTACCCACAAGCCAGTGAAGGCTACAGACCACTAATTTATGTGTTTATCTAAAGTTTCTGATGTTCTATGTATTTTTTTTTTATTTTTTTTCGAACTGCTCTGTATTTTTCCATTTAAACTAAGGATATAAAAGTTAAATCCAGTGGGCTTAGCTGCAGTTTGCACACTGGTAAGTGTAAAGCGCTGGAATTTACAAGCTTTCTGTCCCATACACACATACATTGCAGCCTAACCAAAAAAACGGCAAATATTCATTAAAATTCAGATGCAAATTCAGACATATTTACAGCTGCTTCACATTTGCTTTCTGCAAATATTTGAGCACTTGTACTTTAATGGTACAAATACTAGCGAATAATTAATTTTAATTTCAAATAACCACGGAGCTTAGCATGGTATGTTCAGTTCTAAAATACATGGTCCATGCATTTATCCAGTGAGAAATTCATCCAATCAGGAAACAAGCAGTGCTCTGTGACTTCTACATTTAATAGCACAAAATGTGAAATACTTCCACACCCATCAACAAGGAAAATTCACAGAACACCATAGAAGTAAGCAAACAAACACCTTGCTGTGGCCTTTAAACCTCAGCTCTGGCAATAACTTGCCTCAAAGAGTCAGAGCCAGAGGGGGCTGAACAGCAGCAGGAGCGTCTGAACACCTTCAGGGACTGGTAGAAAATCCAACACTTTGCATGGGCTGAACAGCCCCTGCAGAACACCTGCTTGAGAAGTGGAACTGTTCAGCAACCCAACCCTCACGTTCACAGAAAGGAAAAGGGTACAAGATATGCAAATTATTATTTTTTAGACATCTATTAAAAATTATTGTTATTCAGACAAGGTGCTATTCACCTCTGTATTTCAACAAAATACACAAATGCAGCATTCAAAATTACTTGGGGTTTATGTTAAATTCTTAAATGCTTATGGTTAATCTTCAGTAAATACCTCACAAAATATGCCCATCAGCATCTGATCAGGTGGAATCACTCCAAGACCTAGCAGTCAGTCGAGCAGGAGAGAAGGAAAAGCCTGGTAGCTCCAAGTGAACAGCTAGCTTCGCACTCACAGAACTTACTGTGGTGAAAAAAAAAAAAAAAAAAAAAAAAAAAATGTATTTTGGGAGTAATTTCCTTGTCAGCCAGTTAGAACTGCATTTTGGTTAGATAAACTTCCACACGTAAATTTATGCACGTATAAATGATACAACATTCAAAGTGCAAGTTTAGGAGTTGGAGAGCAGTTCTGTAATTCACGTAAGAATACCCGGAGAAGGGTTTGGGTGACTCTCCTAATTATTGCAATGTCATGTTTTCGGGAAAGCATCAGAGTTCTTGTGACACATGCAGTTCTCAGCGTATGAATAACCACCGCACATCTGCCTGTTCTCTTCACAGCTCTGTTCCCTCTTAATTTTCTTCATCCTCGTGGACTGTCTCTGAGGTTGAGGGACTCTGCACAGGAAGGTTATCAGGCTAACAGTTATGAAACAGGTTGGGAACACTTGTCATAAATTAATGTCTTTTTGCATATTTTTTTCACTGCAAGTCATGCTTGAGTAATTTTTGAGTATGAATGAAGAGGATGTAATGCTTTGAGGCTATCTGTACTTGAACTCAGCAGACTCTTTACAACACTAACTCAGGGTTTCCTCCTTGAGCAGCACCCTCTACTTAAATATAATCCACCAACTTCAGTACATGCTCAGAGAGTGAATTTACAGCGCCTAACAATCTTTGAATTAATTATCTGGAAAGATAAAAAAAAAGTGTTGAAAAAAAATAAATGTTTTAATTCTAGCTAATACTCAAGCTTTAGACACAAATCAGTCTTCTTATATTAATTGAACTTACATGCCATTTCAACCCAGAAAAGTTTCCACATTCCCAGCCTAAAAAAAAAAAAAAAATAAGGAAAGAAAGAAAAAGAAATCTGTTTTAGAGATGCTACAAGCTTATTTTGTGGTTTGTTAATATAGGTGCAACATAAACAATGGATACGAGGATCTTGCATGGAGAGAACCCATTTTGTACATAATCATGTTTTAATGGACTGTGTTTGTAAACTGACGAAACCATGCAGGGCTGCGACTTGGTCTTTTTTCCATCAACACGGGGTTGCGTGGCTGAGGGCTTACTCGCACGGATTTGTTCGTGACGCCACGACCCCTGGCCGCTGACACTGCGGCCATCGCTAACTGCACCGAAGGATCCGCCCCGAACACAGCCGGGGCCCGAGCTCTGCGCGTTCCCGGTGGCTGTGAGGGGAAGGCCTGGCCGAGCGGAGCTGGCAGCCCCCGGGCCCTGGCAGGATGCTCGCCGCGACCCGGCGCTGCCTCCCTCCATCCACACGCTGCTGCTGCGGGCCTCGCCGCTCGCCTTCACCCATCACCGTCATCATCATCTTCATCACCATCACGGCAGCAAGCACTGCCACGACCTCGGGCCAACCGCTTGGACCGAGTCAGACCTCTAACAGCCACGCTTCGCCTGCCGGTTAACGATTTGCAGCTTGACCTAGCTCGAGCTGGTGTCTTCGTTACATTTTTCCCCCAAACGCTGCCCTCACACCCGCCTCGACGACGCCCGGGGCGCAGCATCTTCTTGCCCCCGGGGGCTCCCCCGGGCTAAAAGCGGAGTAACAAAACCGGAGTAGCGTCAGGAGTCTCAAAGCGCCCCGGCTCCGCGGGGCTGTTTTTGGGCGGGCGTTGCTCGAAGAGCGGGACCTGCCTCCAGTTTCCCCGAGATGCTTCGTGAAAAGCGAGTTTGGGAGGTTTGAGTTGGAAACGCACCCAAACGGCCTTTTGTTAAGGAAACCATCACACCGTTAGCCGATTGACTGGGACGAGATGAGCATTGAAACACGGGAAGAGCCCGCTTTCGATGGGGCTTTCCCAGCCTTCAACCCACCCCCTTCTGCTCTGCTTACATAGAAAACAGCCGCGCGTTACTCCTGCTGATAGAATTCGAACGGCAGCGCTCCCAAGCGCGGCTGCGTTTATGCCAGAATAAGTGTGCTATAAAAATAGAGTTTATACGCGTGGAGGAGAAGAAACCTCGGGGGGGCGAGCCCCGCCTGCGCTTTGCCGGCCACGGGCACACGGCGCAGGGCAGGGGCAGCGCTGCGAAGTGCCTCGGGGGGCAGATCGTCCCCCCTCCCGGCTCCAGCTGGCCCCAGCTCCGGTCAAATTCGTCCCCAGTTTCTCCAGGGCTGCCGTGGGACAGCGCTACAGGTCCCCGCACACACGGCTCTGCTGCTGAAGCGCCGCGAACGCGGGTACCAGCCGCCACGGCATCTGCGCTGCAGGAGACAATCAAAAAGGAAAAAAAAAAAAAAAGAAAAGAAAGAAAAGAAAAACGATTACACCGAGCTGAAAATCGATATGTTAACACCAAAGCCGCGTGCTGCCGAGGCTCGCTGTGCTCTCCTCCCGGCCGCTCTCTCTCCGGCCGGCGTTACCGGGGCGATGCCCGCAGCCCCGACGGCCAGCGCATCCCGGTGTCCCCGGGGCTCTGCGCGACGGGAGGCGGCACCCGCCGGGCCGGGCCTTGAGCGAAACAACGGGGGAACTCATTAAGAGAGCAAGAACCCACGCCGAACTAAATCAGTATTTTACAAGGAAAAAAAAAATCAAGCATATTTTCGTTTTCTTCTGACTTATCGTGTGATGAAGAGGAATTTAGTTTTTTGTTTGTTTGTTTGTTTTTCTCATCAGTGCAGATGCCCTGGGGGCAGTCAGTCAGCACACACGTATCCCGTGGTGTGAGCAGCTCCTTCCAAAAGGAAAGTTTGTAATTAAAGTCGTTACTACTTAAAAAAAAAAAAAAAAAAAAAAATGTTTCTCGGCCAGCGGTTGCAAACATGGAGCCTGTTAAAGTCGAGGTCACAGCACGGCGCTGCAGATACAGGGTTTTAATTCACACCATGTTTACGTATCCAAAATCCCCCTCGTCCTTTGCTTACAAACACGGTGAGCGCATCCCGGGGCCGCCCGTCCCGTCCCGACCGAACCCTGCCCGGGGTGCTGAGGGTGGGGGGCTCCGGGCGCCTCCATTCCCCGCACGAGGCGGCTCCTGGGCATTCGCTACCGGCTCCCCCGAGGCTTTTCGTGGCGTGGTCCACCGGAAAGGGCATCTCCGGGTTCCGCGGAGGAGCCGCTGCGATACCCCCGGGGGGCGACCCCCGCGCTGCCCCCGGAGCCGGGCGGCGGCGGCCGAGGCGAGCCCAGCTCCGGGAAGGGCCGCGGCCCCGCCAGGGAGCCGCTCCTGGCTTCCCTCCGCCTTGTCTGCAAGGGAAGAGTAAAATACGTTTTCTCATTTACGGTCTGTGAAAAATAATCACTTGTGAGCCACTTACTGAGATGGGGAAAGAAAATCTCGCTGTCCGTGGGTTTGCTTGGGGACTACGGTACGGAGGTTACATCGCGGTTGTCACAGCAATAAACTGACCCCAGCCGCTTCCAAAGCTTTGCTTAACACCGCTGATGGACACCGCTCGTCAGCCCGGTAAGTTAGGTAAACGCACCCGCGAATCTACCTCCTAATTAAGAGCGGCTGACTCTTTCCAAGCGCTGTGGGGCGGCCACAGCCAACCGCCGGGAGTCGAAAGCCGCGAGGGACAAAGCCCCAGGCTCCGCGCCGGCCGGCCCCTCGGCGGGCAGCCCTCCTCGAAACCGCCGCGCTCGCCCTGCCCAGCCCTAAGCCCCCTCCCCAGGTTAAATAAAACAGCTCGAACTATTTGTTTAAATCCAGAAGTCATTTTAGCATAAGAATATGAGCTGGCTTCCTGTTTGCTCAGCACGGTCTGAGTCCCGTGCTTACAAACACTCCATCGCTTATCCCGGGTTTATTTAACCCGGGGCACGGCTCCGCGAGCAGGAGCCGCCCGCAGCTCGGGCCGGGCCGGGCCGCAGCGGAGAACCGGCCGAGAGGGGCCCAGGGCTGCTTTTAGTTAGTCAGTTTGGTTTTTTTGGGGGGGAGCTGTCTATGGCTTTTTAGGGCCCGTCGATGCCCTCAGCACCGCTTCTGCCTCGCCGTCGTGTCGTTTAACAAGAAACGGCAGCGTTACCGAAAGCTGGAGCTCGGTGCGGGCTCGTTTACCCGGTACAGACCCGCTGGGACCGGCACGGCACCGGGGAGCCGGGCACCGCCGTGGCAAGCGGCCCCCCCCGCGCCCCCGGGGCACAGCCGAGGAAGGGCTCAGCCCGGCCCCCCACGGGACGAGAGGCACCGACCGTGCCCTGCACCCGCTGCAAGGTCTCCTTCAGCAGCCTTGCGTTAATCACCGCCTTTAATTAATTGGGAGGCCCGGCCAATTAGCACCCCGCCGCTGGGGCTCAGCCCCTCAGCCGGGCGCCGCTGCCCCCGTCCTGCTCTCCCTTCCCTCCCCGCTTCCTGCGGCGGCGCTTCTGGGTTTTGGTGGGTCTTTTTTTTTTTCTTTCCTTTTTTTTTTTTTTCACGATGATGATAATTGCACGTCTCCGTAGATGCTCTATAATTTGATACCTCAATGGAAAAAGTACAGCGAAGACTGAAAAGGAAAAAAAAAAAAAGAAAAGAAAAATAAAAGCCGTCGTTTCTTGCTACGTCGCCGCAATTAGCAAAGAGCCCCAGGACAGTGGCCGTGACCCGAGGCAGAGGCGGGCAGGGAGCCGGGGCTGGGGAGCCGAGCGGGGCCCGTCCCCACCGTGCCGAGCCCCAAAGCCGTTCCGAGCAGCAGCGCTTCGTTCCCTCTTTGTATAGTGCGGAAGCATCGCCTCGCCCCTGCCCCGCTGCGCTCCCGCAAACCCGGGGGTGCTGCCCCCGATCGGGACAGGCGGCCCCGGGCCTCGCGTCTGAATCTCGGACAGATTAACCTGCTGCCGAGGGAAAGAAAAAAAAATAAAACAATACAAAAAGTAGAAAAAAAATAGGGAAAGCACGACGCTACTCAGAGCAATAGTTCATAAAATACTTTATTGAAATAAAGTAAATATCTTCGCATTAATAAAACTGATCGTAAAATGCAGTTTTCGAGTAACTAGGGGCACCACAGGGTTTCAGACAGCGAGCGGACGTGAAGGTGGGATCCAGTGTCCTCCTCCTGGCCCCTCGGGGCCGTCGCACAGCGGGGGCCGGGGCGCAGCGTCCCGCGGGCGCGGAGAGGAGCGGCGGGGCCGGGGCCGGGGACGCGGCCGGGCCAAACGCTGGATTCGTCGAAAACCGAAGGCGACAGCAGTCCACGAACCGCTTGGTTCCCCCCTTCCAGCCCTCTTCCCCTTGGGTCGCTGCCGGCGGAGCGGGGAGGTGCGGGGCCGGTGGCTCCTCCCGGGGACCCCGGCCCGGGGCGGCGGCGGCGGCGCTCGGTGGCCTCGCTCCCGGCCGGGCGGAGCGGCTCGGGGCCGGCGGCGGTGGGGCCGGGCCGTGCCGGTCACTCCTCCTGGCTGACCTCAGCCGGCGAGCCCAGGCTCTCGGGCGGCTTCTCGGCGTCCCGGGCTCGTTCCTGCTCCGAGAGCTGCTCGCTGCTGGGGATGGAGTTCTTCTTGGGGCGGCCCTTGGGTTTGGTGGGGGACTCCAGGCCGCCCCCCTGCAGCACCTGCGAGGCGAGGAGGGAGCACAGGGGGGGGGACAGCCGAGTAAAAGCGGCCCCGCTCGGGAGAAGCCTCCCGCGGCCCCGCACCGAGCCGAGCAGCCCGATGGGGGCGGCCGCAAAACCGGAAGGGCCCGGGCCGGGTGATGCTGGCCTCACAGACCGCGGGCACACAAATATATCAGTATAAATATTAGAATAAAACTTAATTTACCCCCCGCCGCATGCATTTTTGCCCTGGGCATGCAGAAGGCCGAAGCGGCGGATCTGCCCCCGTACCGCGGCGGGGCGCGCAGAAGGGTCAGAGGCGGGCACTTACTATTTTCTTCCATTTCATGCGCCTGTTCTGGTACCAGGTTTTCACTTGGAGCTGGCTGAGCCCCAGCGATTCGGCCAGGTCTATTCTGCGGGAGAGAGACAGGCGGTGAGACCCAGACCGGCCGGCCCGCGGCTCCTCTCCCTCCCCAGCAAAAACTCCCCCCGCGCCCTGCCCCGCTCCGGAGGGCCCGGCCTGCCCTACCTGTCGGGCGTGGAGAGGTATTTCTGCTTCTCGAAGCGCTTCTCCAGCCCCATGAGCTGCAGCTCGGTGAAGACGGTGCGGCTGCGGCGCCCCTTCTTGGCCTTGCCGCCCGGCTCGGGGGGGCCCGGCTCCAGCTTACCGCGGAGGTGCAGCTCCAGCGGGAGATGGGGCGAGGCGGAGCCGCCCTGCAGCCCCGAGCCGGCAGCCAGCAGCGCCGAGCTCAGCCCCGAGCAGCCCAAGGGAGCCAGCGGGAACTTGAACACGGCCGCCGGCTCCGCCTTCAGCACGGCTGCGGGAGAGAGGGGCCGTGAGAGCCGGGCAGACCCCGCGGGGACCCCGCACGCAGCCCCCCCCCGGGCCCACCCGGCCCCCCGAGGACGCGGGGTCACGCTTTGCCCTCCGGCCGGCAGCCGGTGATTACCGGGTGATTCCCGGCGTACAGGTGGAAACGCTTTAAAACGATTCCCAAACGATCCCCAAGAGTTCCCCGCCGATGCCCCCGAACAGCTGCCGCAGCTGCGGCCGCCGGCTCGGCTTCGTCCCCCGACGTGCGGCCGGGGCCGGGCCGGGAGCCTCCTTCGGGTTTCCCTGCCCGGAGCCCTCCAGCGCGATTTCAATCCCCGAACAACCGAATTTTAACCCGCTATTTTAACCCGCAAACAATCGTATCTTCCTCCGTGATCCGCATCCCCCGGCTTGGCTGCGAAAATGCGCTCGGGAGCAGGGCCGGGAGCTCCCTCGATGGCACCGAGCTGCGAGCCCACCCCAGGGCCGGCACAGAGCGGCTCAAGCCCCTCTCGGCCACGGCAGAGCCCTGCAGGGCCCGGGTGGGCCGGCCCGGTCCCGCAGCCCCTCGCTGACCCCGGGCCGGGGCCACCACGGCTCTCCCCGGCCCTAAAAACCCGGCAGCAAGCCCCACCGGGGGGCTGTAAGGAACTTCACTGCGGGTTTCTCCTCCTCGGCCGCGGCAGAAACCCCGCTGCTGCCCCAAGTCGCGTCTCGCCGCCCGGCAGGCTGCAAACTGCATTTTAGCCGGGCCGGAGCTTGAAACCGGTACTTAAAGTAATGCGGATTTCCGCATGTCCTACGTTGCTCCCTGGCTGTGGGGTTCGACGCTTTCCCGTTTCTCTTTTATTTTTATTTAAAAAAAGAAAAAAAAAAAAAAGAAAAAGAAAGAAAGAAAGAAAAAAATAATTGGGATGGTCCTGTTCCGCTCGTTTGTACGGGTAGAAGAGCGGCCTTTCTGCAGTGGGACGCCTTTGGAAACAAAAGCTTCTGGCAGCGCACCGAAAAAGTCGCTTTTACAAAGAAAACCAACCAACGACCAAAAAAAAAAAAAGAGAGAGAAAAGTGAAAAAAATGAAACAAAAAAAGACATATGTCATTAATGTTCTGCATTTGTCCTAGATACTGTAATCAGAGGGGACAGACCGCGCTTTCCATCCGTCGCCCCGTCTGTCCATCCATCCGTCGGGCTTCCAGCTGACGCCGTGTCCGCGGGGCTCCCCGCAGCCCCCGGCTGTGCCCGCCGCGCAGGGCCCCGGCACTTGCACCTCACCCGAACGCCCCAAATCCCCAAATCCTCGGGGCAGCCGCCCCCTGCCAGGCCCGTCAGAGGCAACCGCGCAAAGCTCCGCTTTAGGCCGCAAGCGCTGCACCACGGCGCCGGCCCCGAGCCCGCCCGGCGTGCAGGAGCCCGGCGGCTGCTCGCTGCCCAAATTCACGGGGTTTGCTTCAGAGGAGCGGCTCGGAGCCGCGCTCTGCCCGCCGGTCCCGGGCGCCCAGCGGCGCCCCGATGCAGCGCGGTCCCGCCGAGCCGCAGCCCGGAGCCTGCTCCCTTCCCGGCCCCGGAACCCCTCGGGCCGCGGTGTCCAGAGCTGGGAGCCTGAAGCCCTGATCCCGGAGGCGGCCCGGCCCCGCGGCAGCACGTACCTAGGTGGTTGTGGTAGGGCCGGGCCGAGAGCAGCGCCTGCACCCCGAATTTGAGAAGCTCCCCGGCGGGCGCCGCGCCCTTGGCGTCCGGGGGGTCGGTGAGGATCTCCTCGATCATGAAGCTGCGGTAGCGGTGCGAGCGGTGGTCGGGGAAAGCTTCGGCCGGGAAGTAGTGCGCGGCCCCCAGCTCCAGCGGGTGCTGCATCCTCGCCGCCCCCGGGGGGGGGGGGCGAGCCCCGGCCGCGGGGCCGAGGCTCCGCCGGGCCGCCCTAGCGCAGCCCCCCGGCCGGCGCCGCTGGGAGCCGGGCAGGGGGGGCTCTGCCCATCGCCCCGCCGCCGCCCCCCGCCCTGTCCCTGCCCCTACCCCCGGGCAGGGCTCGGCTCGGCCCCCCCCAGCGCGAGCGGCTCGGCACCGGCCCGCGAGCGCTGCCTGCACCGGGGCGCGGCACCGGGCAGCGTTTCTCCGCCCCGGGCCGCGGGGCAGCCGCCTATATAGCGCCCGGCCCGGCGGGGCTGGCGGCGCGGCGGGGGAGGGCGCGGGAGGGGCCGCGGAGGAAGGAAGGGGCCGGGGCGGGCGAGTACCTGGAAGCGAGAGGTTAGGGCAGCGCATTTGATCCCCTGCCATAGAAAGCAAATTACCCACGTTTCTGCCTGCCCGCCGCGGGACAGCAGACACCCAAACGAGCGCCGGGCCTTTCCAGCGCGGCCCCGACCCCCCGACCCTCGCCCCCCGGCCCCGGGGCAGCCCCCGGGCGCCGCCCCGCCACCTGCCCGCCCCCCCGGGCCGCCGCCCCCCCGGGCGGCGCGGTGGGGGGGCCGCGGCCCCCCCCCCCCCCCCCCCCCCCCCCGAGCCGCGGAGCCCGACGCGACCCGGGGCCGGGCCGGCCCCGACGCCCGCGGCGTGCTCGGGGGGCTCGGGGCTGCCGGGACCCCCGGGCTGGCCCCGCGGGGTCACTCGCCGAGCAAGGGAGAGGTTGAGAGGGTTTCCCCACGGTCCTGGGGACGCGGCCGAAATCCCACCGCCCTGTCCTTCCTCCGCGTTTCATTGCATGCGCCCCAAGCTAGGTGCTTCTCGAAATCATTTCTGCTCGGTGCTTTTACGGCTGTCCGAGGTAACCTGTTCCACATGCTCTCTGCCACTTGCACCAGGCGGTTCCGCTTGGATTTTCTGCTTGCCCCGCGTCCCTTCAGCTTACAGCCGTGCCCCTCGCTCTTTGCAAACGCCGAAAGCCGCTGTCCCTGCCCTCCTTAGGGTCCCGGCTGCCGCTGCCGTGTCCCCTGCGGGCAGGGACGGGACGGGACCGACCGGCACCGACGCCCCGGCCGCCCTCCGGGCTCGGCGGAGCCCAGCACACCGGCACGGGACCCGCCCGGTCCCCTACGCGGCCGTTCGTCCGTCTGACTTTATTTTGTCCGTCTTTATTGAGAGCAGGAGCTACTTTCACGCCAAGGTACCAATTTCTAGCGGCCAAGGCAAAAGAGGCCGCTGGTGCTCCGGCGATGAATAACGAGAAGAATAATTTACGCGTAAACTGGGGAGAATTTGGGGCCCGTTCAAGCGAGCGAACACATCCACACCAGCCTGAAACAGCCTCCCCTCCGAGAGCGGCACACGCAAAGCACAGCGCCGAGCACCTCTCCCCACGCCGAACACACGCCCCTCGCTGCCCCTCAGTGCGATATCCCCAGCCCCTGCGGGCTGGAAGCACCGCGCCCCGCGCCCCGCAGCTCAGCTCCAGCCCCGCACCGCTCTGCTCTGCCCGGGGCAGCATCTGCAGCGCGGGGCGCAGCCTGCGGGGCATCGCTACCGAGCGGCGTAAATCCGCTGCGAAGCAAACCCTGCTGCTACGAGGATATCGGGCGGTGTTTTACTTTTTATCAGTGACTCTTGAAAGGACGGAAATCGCCTGACTCCTTGCGGGTTACACACGGGGTTCTGCACCCTGTGCCCGGCCCCGCCGCTCACACGGCCCCGGGGCTGCGCGGAGCCGCGCTGCCCCGAGCAGCATCACCTCGGAGCTCGGCGGGGTTTCGGGAGGAAAGGGACGTTTCTGCAGGCCCCAAATTGTGTGCACCTTGTTTTCCATCTGCTAGAAGGAAATCACCTTTTTTCCTTAAAAGGAAAAAAAAAAAAAACGTTTAGTTTGCTCGCACCAAGCGGAGTCCCTGTAACTGTTAGAAATACAAATTATTTCGACAGTTACCCACTTTTTAACATTTTTTTACGCATGTACGTCATTAGTTTCAGAACCTATCAATACCTCTGCCCTGTTCAGGGGCTCTCCTGATCTTTATTTTCTATAAACGCGGAGCGTTTGGAGCCTCCCTTTGCTTGCTCCTGCACTCGGGGCGTCCCGGCAGCTGTCTGCGCGTCGGCCGGGGCTCGGGGCAGTGAAAGCCGCGCCCCGAAGGAGAAGAGGAGCCCGCTCAGCGCCCCAAGTCCCTTCCCCCGGCCGGGGGGCTTTCCCTTGCCGACCGCTGCCCATTTGGACGGGGAAAGATTTTTTTCCGCCGTCTTTTCCACGCGACTCCTCGGGGCGTCCTCCTCCCCCGAGCCACAGTAAGGAGCACAAGGACCAAATGCGCGCTCCCTGCCCCTTGCAGCCCGCAGCCAGCTCCCGGCGCGCCCCCGGCACGGCGCCGTCACCCCGACGGCGATGCCCCGACGGGCGCCCCGGGCTGCGGGTTGAAGGACCGAGCACTGCCACACGCATCCGTCCCCGGGCGGTTTGCTGCAGCCGCCCGGCCCGAGCAGGCGGCCCGGCTGCTCCAGAGCCTCGAATCCCGCTCGGAGACAGCCGGAGGTCGGTGCCGGGGCTCCTCTGCGCGCACACGGTGACGGAGGGCATGAGCGGTGAGTAAGGGAGCACCGGGAGGGATGCTGAGCCTTCCTCCCTGTTTTCTCGAATAAATGGGACTTGTAAAGGTGGTTTTGGTTTGGTTTTGTTTTGGTTTGGGTCGCCGTTGGTTTTTCTTTCAGCTTTCATTTTGCCTAGTCCCCAGGCAAGGGAAGCAATGCTTGGAAATGCAAACCAGGAGCTAAATGCAAACGGTGACAGATTTCAGGCCAGACATATTTCCTGTAACCGTGTCTCCTCTACAAACTATCCTCTAGTGAAGGCTTACAAAGATCTGTAGGATCAGGGGCTCATTCACCAGCCCCCAGAAATGCTGTCCCAGCTAACAGACAACTGCAATTCGCTTTCCCTTGTTGACAGTGTATTTATAACCCTCCTTCCACCTGGAGCTGCTGTCAAAACCAAACAACAAAACCCAACCAAAACCAAAAAACCCAAACAGCCAAGAAAAACCAACAGTGGAGTAACCCGCTGGTGGCATGGGGGAGTCTCCTGCAATACCCTTCTGGGGCTGTGGCCTTCCTTCGGAGCGAGAGCATCTCTGTGGCTTTTATAGACGCGGTGTTGGTGGTGATGTGACGCTGCATGCAGCCCTTCCCTGTCACACCCAACCCTGTGAACCCCGACACATACAGAAGAGGGTTTTGATGCACAGTTTAAACACGGGAAGTGACAGCCCAGTCCTTCAGTGACAGGTGACGGGGAGCACAGGCCCCCAGGCTGCCATCGACATAAACCCCGCAGTCCAGGGCTGTGGAAAGGCCATGCTGGGCTTTGAATCACACCGAAGCCGATCACACAGCACTGCTGTGACCAGTTGTGGATCTGGAGCGGAGCACACGAAGCTGCTGTTATCCGTGTTGGGACTACACCGAGAGCAACAAGTGTGGTTTGCAGATGGCAGGATATACATAAAAGGGTAAATCAAAAGTAGGTATGGTCGTTCAGTAAATACCTTCAACCTGAAACAGCAGCTACAGCTGTACTACCCATTTCTGGGCACTAAACTACCCATTTCTGGGCACTAAACTACCCATTTCTGGGCACTAAACTCCTTTCAGACAGAAAACAATGACTTGTCCTTATCACCCGCGTTTTACTTTAAATTCAAGCAATCCCTGCATCTGTTGCAAAATTAGAGATGCCCTTAATGATATCACATTAGCCCCTGTGCTGTAAACACTTAAAACGTGTGCTTAGGTTATTCACTGCGTACACAGTTGACTGACTGGACTAGCACTGTTTATAGTTCATAAAATTAAGTTAATGACTACATCTGTGTGGAGCTGGGGCCTTCAGTTTTTAAAAGCAACGCGAAGAAACAGAATAAAATCCCTACATTCTTCAGGTTTATGGCTAGCCTGCAGTCAGTTTGGGTTTCTAGTTCTCAAGTGCTACGTCAGATCTGGATGGCTTGGGTTTATAGATCAGCAGGGAGATGTTTAAGTCATTTAACACAATAATGGCTAATTGAAACATTTTATTTTTAAAATAACAAGATGTTTTATACATATTAAAATCATATTAAAGCTGACTTCCTGGTCTCTCACGAGCACCACCACAGCTAGTTAAAAACCCTGTTAAGAGAGCCAATTATATAACTTTCTTTAAGAGCCAAACAATATAAAACAATTAAGTGACGAAGGATTCCTTTCTGCTAGCTTATTTCTTAGACAAGCTTTTGATTTGTACGTGGATCTCGTTTCAAAGTCCAGGCCCAGAGGCACCGAAGTGCCCCCATGACGGACGAGGGCCGGGATCTCCCCCTGCTCCCGCAGAAGTGCAAGCCCCTGGCACGGAAGGCGCTGCAGAGTGGGCTCAGCAAGCCTTACCGAAAAATACCCCCACCAAAAACACTTCAGGAAAACGATCCTAAAGCGAGCAGCCAGGTGCCTGACACCTCCCCAATGGCTATTTTCAGATGCTGCCCAGAGCAGCACAGACCTCTGCGCATACACCACCTGCCAGGGCAGCGGGGCTGGCACCGAGCCTCCTGCGGGCTCCTCCTGCGGGACGAGGCCCGGAGCTCCGCCGGCAGAACACCGCACGTGGGGTCCCAGGCTTGGCACACTCGGGAAGCGAGGACGATTTACCACCTCTGGCTAGAATATATATATATATATATTTGAATAAAATTGCACCGCGTGGATTAGGATTTCTCTGTGCTGTTTACATTCCTAAGAGCCTTTATCCGTTTTAATCTCTATAGCTTGGCTGAGACTCAACGGGTTCTTAAAAACGTAACTTTGGCTGCAGGGGGCTTGGTCACGAGACAGCAGCTGTGGGAGAACGGCCGGGGGTCAGCTCTGTGGGGTACCTGAGCGGGGGAACCTGGGCAGCCGCTGAGGGGAGTCTTGTCCATGGGGAGCTGCGGGTGCCTGATGCTGGCGGGCTGAATAAACACACCAAAAGCCCCGGGACATCGGCCATCATGCCCCTGGTTCAACCACAGCAGGAGCTGGTTTAAGGGACCGTGATTTTCACGAGAGGTGGCAGGCAGCTGATGGCACCGGGCTGCCACAGACAGGTGGGTATGGGCTCACAGGAGGGTCGTGCGTTCCCTGCTGCAGGGAGGCCCCACGCTTCCAGCAGCATGAGTGTCCTGCCAAAACCACCCCGCGACGCTCTAAGGCCAGCCTGAGTAAAGCTCTTGTGCTTCCTCTGTGCACCTGCAAGAGAAATCTGCCAAAGACCTTCTTTCAGGGCTCTGCTTTGTGCATCCCACTCTAAAGCTGACATGGGTCACGGAGGACTGCAAGTAAAACTGAGCCCAGTATTATCTGGTAGCTTCAGCGGGGGCTCAGGCAGCTCTGCCCCCAGCTGAGACCCTGTCCCCTGCAGCAACCCTCCCCGGCTCGCACAGCTGCCTTGGGACACAGAAACCTCTGCCTGGGGGGCAATTACAAGGCGATACTTACACCCATGGGTTCACTTCGGGGGAGATAAGAGAGGAAAAGTGCAAACGTTTCTGCAGGGCTACCTTCCTCCTCCTGCATCCCAGTGTCAGTGGAATAACCATGTTTTTCTTGCTACTATGAATGGATCCATCTAATTTAGAACGAAATAGGGGACTAGGAAGGTCAGACTTCAACAAAATACCTTAAAAGGAGAAATGTTAATAAAGGTCAATCAGTATACAGAAAATTCCCTTTTCCCTTGAAGGTGTGAGATTCTGGGAGATGAATTGCTTTGCCGTTCACACAGAGACAACTATCTGTATGAAAAAGGTTAATTACTCTATCCACAACAGGCCTCAGCGTAAAGCCGGGGCCCATACACAGGCTTTGCTACCAACCAGAAGGTTGTACTGATCCTTCTCGCTCTTCTGGGCCAAACCAGACTTCCTCTGCCTTCTGAGAGATGACTAACAGGAGCTGTAGGGCTTTCTAAAACTACCTTTACGAATGAATGCCGTTCCCACGCTGCCAGAGGAAGCGGGACAGCTCCTGACCCCCCAGGCCGACCCTACAGGCCCGCTACGGCCACCCCTGCCCGGGCTCAGACCCGTTGTGCCGGGGTTCCGGGCGGGCCGCAGTTCCCTGTGAGGGCGCACCTTGCCCACAGGGGGGTCACCGGGGGAGAGGCGCCATCCGCTGCGGGGAGCCGAGGCCTGACGTTCGCTTTGCCCCCCCGATGCGGCACGTTTCTCTGTGCTGTGTCCAGAACGAAACCGCCAACCCGCAGGTGGACACGGCCGGTCAGCTCCAACAATCCTGCTTTCCCTAGGCTTATCGCGACACTTCCGAAGCGCTGCACTCCAGCGGGAAATCCCCCGAGCCCGGTTAACGCGGCCCCGCCCCGCCCGCCGGCTCCTGCCGCCAGCCCCGGCTCGCCCCGCGGGGCTCGGAGCCGCGGCGCCTGCTCGGGCCGCGGGTGCCCCCTGCCGGGCCTCCGCCGAGCCTCGACTCGCGTGAGAGGGGCGGCGGGGGCCGGGCCGCGTCCCGGGGGGGCCTGGCCCGGCTGCACCCCTCCGAAGAGCCGGGAGGACGAGGAAAGAGGGACGGCGGGGGGGCGGGGCGGGGGTGGGAATGACAGCTTTTTCTCTGGTTTTCTTTCTCGTTGGAAGTATGGACATAAAACTCAATGCAAATTGAGAACGCCTATTCGGATTTCCGTTAAAGTATCCCCCGAAGGAAACTGCGGGATAGAGTATTAGTACAGAGGAAAAGAGGAATCAGAAACAGCCTAGACCCAGCTATTACATTTTCACCTGTCGGGGAGCTTCACAGAAGAGAGGACTGAAAGCAACACCCAACACCCCGTTGGTGGTAGGCAGCAGAAATGCTCAGCAGGGCCCCAAAGGCAGCCAGCAGGTCTGTGGCAGGTGGGGACAGGGCATTTTGTCTCCTCACAGCTGTTCCTACAGCTGGGTGACCTCTTATCCAGAGCCGGATCAACCTAAAGACTCCCAGGCACACGTACTAAGCCATCAACACTGAGAACAAAGTGAGGCTTTCACCTGGAAAGGGGCTTTTTGTTCTGAAATAAAATACTACTATTAGGCTATGGGCACGTTACTCAGAAAAGGGGCTCCATCCTCAAGTTTATAGGATCTCACTGCTTTCTTGCCCTCCTCAGGTCTCATGGGGCCAGGCAGACCAGCACAGAGCCTGCTGCTGCTGCGGGACTGAAGGGCAGCAGCGTCCCTGCCCCAGCCTGTCGGTGCTTCTGGAGGGAACGCTGGACGCAGAGGCATCCCTCTCCAGGTGCACGAGAGAAGGGACGAAGCTCTGAGGAGAAGCAAGGCAGCATCTCCTTGGTCCTGTATTTATACAACACTGAACACCAAAGTAAACAGGAAAAAAGTGTAAGCGCTCCAACATTGAAAACAGATTCGGCGGTACAACACTGGTAACAGAAATCTTTCCACTAGTTTTCATAAGATAATTAGGGCCTTAGCTTACTCAAAAAAAAAAAAAAAAAAAAAAAAAAAAAAAAAAAAAAAAAGCTGTAGAATGCAGCTTATTCCCTTCAAATCCCAAATGAAGTTTCAGCAAAATGCTATCTAAGTTGTTAATATCACAGGGTTTTGCTGCAAAAAAGGAAAATTCCACTTTTGCTGTTCATATTTCAGTGAAAGGCAACATGAAAAACTGAGATTTTCACCATGACTAATTAACAAGAATCATTGTTTTGGTGAAGCTGCTGTACACCAGCAGCAGTAGCAATGCCTCCTCAAACAGCGGAGACCTCAGCACCAGCAGACCAGCAGCAGCCTCGGCAAAACAGCCGATGGGTGCCGAGCAGCCTCCCCCAGCGCTGACAGTCCCGTCTGACTTCCCAGACCTCGGTGTGCCCTGACGCTGAGAGCTGATATTTCAGCTGTGCCAGAAACAGGGTGCCAGAAGTACACGGGAATCTCCACAAACCCATGTTTCTGCTCCCCGTCCCTTACACAAAGCTGCCCCTCCACTCACCAGCTAGTTCTCGCTGAAGCTCCAAACACTATTACTGCAGCATTCCCTTTCTGATTTCTCCGTCTCTCTCACCCCACCTCCCAACCACAGCAGTAATTTTGGTCCTCCTAACCCCTACTTCTGCCTCCGAAGGCTCTTTGAGATCTCTGTACAAGAGGCAGTCCCAGGGAGATCACATTTTTAACTGAGATAGTGGTTTCCTAATTCTTTTGTTCTTCTGCAGCTCGTGCGTAATCCTTCTTTTTCCCAAACCCACGCCATACACTCCAGCTATGCTCTTTGCTGATGCTTTATTTGATCACAAGGGAGGAAGCTGATCAGTCACTGCTGGGACTGGGATTGGACCCAGCTACTTTGGAAGCTCTCCCATCCTGCCCTCCGGTCGAGCATTGTCTTCCAGCACAGACTTGGACCTGCAGGCAAATGGCACAGAGGTGTGACAATCCTTGGTCTTTTATTCGTTCCTCGTTTGTCGCCCTGCCAGCCTGTCTCTGGAAGAGCCACAGCTCAGCTGCAATGGAGAAGTTCACCTTTCAACACCTTGCAGCATCAGGCAGTTGCACAAATGCCAACTGCGTGTACTCGGAGCCATTTACCTGCTGGTTTCATACTGAGCTTCTAAGCAAAAAACAAACAACAGAGTGACCAAACGCTATGTCCTGCAGAACCGAACCATCCCATAGCCGTTTTCTGATCTTTCTAACCAAGAGCAAATTTCTCTGGCCTCCTTTCAGCATGCTGATGCTCTTCTGAGGGATCCGACTGGTAACTCACGAGTGGAAACTCAGGATTAGCTTTCCTCTCTGGAGGACTTCTTGAATGACGGGGCTTTGAGTCTTAAATGATAGCAATCCTCTAACAAGTTATGGAAGAGCCTTTGAGTTTGACATTTTTATAAACACCAACCTTTTTATCCTCGATGTTTGTTGTTTAAGGAAATCCCTTCTAGCTCTTACGCATGTATAACATATAAAACAATTGAATTAATACCATATGAGGGTAGAGGGGTGAAAAATCATGTCTACAGCCAAAATAGTTCAGAAAAAAACTGTACAGCTGAGGTTTAAGATTGCCTATAGTGACTTTGTATTTTGTTTAGACATCGGTGTTAATTCTTCATATGGATTATGTGCAGATTACAACAGCATGTGCTGTGTGCTGTATAATTTATGAACTGTAAACTTCTCATGTTTTGGGGTTGTGAGTTGTAACTGAACAGAATCTAAACTACCACCAAATGGAGGATTTTTTTCTTTTTCTGGATTAATGTAAAACTGTTTTGTGGGTTGGGGGCCGAGTGGAAAACTCAAGGCCAAGTACTTGCATACTCATCCTCAGCAAGCTGGTAGCTCAAGTTTTATAAATTTAAGTATCTTTTATGCTCTTCACGTGTATTATCTGTACTGGTGGAATTCCAAAGCAGGATCACCTGACTGGGTTTGTGCTGTACGTGAGAGGAAGAAAACAGGAACGGAGGACGGCAGTGGGGAAACACTTCTGCTTGTTCTGAACTACTGGGATGCCAGAGGAAGGGCTCGTGGCTGCGTGACAGAGTGACGCAGGTGCCTGAGTTCATAAAGGCTGCAGGTAGCCCAGCAGCACTGACTACAGGTCTGTGTGAGCCTCAAAAACAGAGCTGAAGCATCTTAACAGTTTTTTTTAAAAAAAATAAAAACTCTATTAGACACCAGAAAACTTGTAACAGCCCAGAGCTCAGGGCAGGCCTAGCCCTAATGCTCACCCTGCTTCTTTTTCTGAAGTTGAAATGTCTTATGGCTGTCTCATCACAGTTCTCACATGCCAAGAGGCTACCCGATGCTAGACTGCCCCAGACAAAATTTCTCAGGAAACACCCCGAACCATTCCAGTCCGTGGCTGGTATAACCACAACCTTTCTGTCCGTCCCCGCTCTGCAGCAAGCCCCAGGAGCACCTGAGTGAGGGCTCCCACCGTGAGCGTTCAAACGACCGAGGAAAGCTGTACTGCTTTGCTTGAGCTCTCGAGAACAAGTGATATTTCTCACTCCTGTGCCTGGAGTTTACGCAGCAGAACTTAAACAGCTTTACGGGGGAGGGAGAAGGAACCCAAATAAAGAGTAAACCTGGAAATCCTGAAGGCGAACAGAAGGTGAGACTCCTGCCTTCTGGGCATGTTGGCAAAGGCTGTGAAGGCAGTCCTCCTCCAGCTGTAAGCAGCTGCTGAGGTAGCCAGCCACTGCCTGCTCCCTTGCCTGAATCTCACCCATCTATCGTCAGGGCTTAGAAAAAATCCAAGTCTTGGCCAGATCAGTCCTTTACTCCTCATGGATATTCAGCATCTGGGGCTCTATCCAGCAGCTGAATCACCATAGGGACATTTACAAATTACACTTTTCAATAGATTATATTTTACTTTGACACATTTTATTGTTTACAAGGTTTACTCAGGAGATGAAACAAAAGTTAATTACATCAACTGATACATCAGGAAAATGGATTGATTGGATATCCCCTCCAGATGGGCTTCCTTTGCGTGGCAGTACGCATACCACATCTTAAGGAAAGGAGACAGAATACGTTAGGAAGGCACATTTGAGCCATCAGACTGACACTTCTTTATTACAGTGTATTTATTTTTTATCATGTGCTTTGACAGAAGTCTCATAAAGTGTTATGCTCCTTCTGTAGGGTCAAAGTCTTGTGACCTTCCATGATTTTAGAGAGAAGGAACATAATTTTAGAGGGCATGTTTATTATTTCTGTAAACAGTCTGTTTTCTATGCCAAGAGAACAGTTTTTCTGTATGTGCTTAGATGACAGCTCAACTTCACTGGCTTACTTTCCTGACTAAGTCTCGCCTGCCAAATGTTTTTGATCATAGTCTGGCAAACAAAACAATATTAATGGTAGAGCTGAGCAAATAATCTTCAGAAAACGGCAGATTTTTTTTTTAAGCCTCTTTTTATTGCCCGCATAATATTCCTGAATCAAATGTGGTTTCCTCAGGTTTAACTACAATGCTAAAGCACTCTATTTTTATTAAAAACAAAGTAACTCAAATCCACAGAATTAGAAAAGCTGCTTGCGAAATGGTTAGCTGTGACAAAGCAGGTACATCTCGCTGTGCTGTTTACATCCCCTAAGAAGTGTCTGTGCCCTTCCAGCATGAATGCCTGCGCTTGTCGATTTCAACTCTGGACACGTGGCTTCCAAAGCTGTTTTTACTGGCACAAACATCCATGGAAGGGGTGACAAGAACACAGCCAAAGCAAACGTGTTTTAAAATCTCACTGAGCAGTCCACTTTTGCCATATATACTGTTTTCTGATAACTGCACTGAAATAACTTATTTTCCCAGCAAGTGGTGAAGACGTATTTCAAATTCACCTTTCTGAATGCCCTGCACTCAGAACATAACTCACGCCTGGTTATGTGGTCATCATACACCACATGCTCTAAACCCTTGCTCTACTATGGTCCATACCACCACTCGCAGCACGCTGCAGATGCTGGGAGTTTGAAGCAGTCTGATTGCTCAGGTGGTTTGCTTTGGTTTGGTTTGGTTGATTTTTCTGAGTGGCACAGAGCTGGTAAAACACCTGTGTTGTTCCACTGTCATGTCAGGAAAGGTAGAATTATGGACTGTACTTTTGACTGTTATCTATAGAACAGCCTTCTGGATAACACTGCAGCTTAAGACAAGCTTTAAGACACGATGATGGCACTGATGGCACTTACTACTTGATGTCATGTTTTCACTCCTGTTCCCACAGAGAACAGCATAAGAGAGATGAAGAATCTGGCTCACTGCTGCCTCCAGCAGTATTTGATTCCCTCTTACAGGGATGGGTTTATTCAGGGACTTGGAGTTACTGGAAGTGCTAGCTAAATGTATCACACAAATTCCCAGGCAGATACACCTGGAACAACCCTTCATCCAAGACAATCTGCACTACAGCTCTCAAGCAACACTTCCATATCTACCTGAGAGCTGTCCCCTTCTCTCTGGATACACAGCGTGTACAAAGTGCACTTTTAAGGTCTTGAAGCTAACAAATGTAAAATACATACAAAAAATCTGGAAAGATAAATAGATGGAAACTCAATACAACATCCCATACAAACAGTCAATTAAAAGAAAAAAGAAACAAACCAAAAAAAAAACCAAAACAGAACAATAAGCCAACCCCTACAGAATAGGAAGACTGGTAACATGACAGAGAAACAGTTGCACCTTTTTAAAAGGAATAGGAACCAAATCCAGATGAAACCAAGTGAAAGGACAAGAAATGGTGAGACAGGAAGAAATGTGTCTGCTGCACTTGTCCTGCTCTGAAACAAAACCCACCCCGGCGTGAGGAGTTCCACCCTCACGGTGGTGCACGTCAGAGGATGGGAGGGATGAGTGGGAGGTGTCACCAGCACTGCCCAGGCAAAACGTCTTGGAAAACCTGTGGCAACAGGCATCATTGTCTGTTCCAGGAAAAAGTGGGAAGCCAAAAAGGTGAATGAGTTCCAGCAAAACATTCGCACGGTATCCAGGAGATACACTGGCTGCAATGGATCTGCAAACTTGCTCTTACTTAAGATCCACTCTCCAAACTAACAACAGCGTTACCACATTCCACTGCGGATTGCTCTAACCTCAAAAGCGGCCTTTCCAGCTATTTTTTCTTGCTACTGGCATTGTTTCATTACATCTGCTGATTATCTCTGGCAGTCCTTTTGTTCTCTTCCCATAACACTGATGTTCACTGCAAACAAGACAGACATTGTATAATCTGTGATATGCCTGCATAAACACTGCAAATGAGAGGCCTGTAGCGAAAACCTAAATCCTCTTTGTAAAGGCTGTGTTTATGCTGGAAAAGAACAGTGATGTACCCAGTGAGGAGGGGGGCTGAGAAAACAAAATGAGGAATAACGTGTTTAAGTCCAGTGCTTGTGCCAGAGAGGTAAGGAGCAGGAACCATTTGGATGCAGAAGTCACAGTAAAAGGTTAAAGGTAAGCGTCCCGTATTCTTTGCCATGCTTTACTCTCCAGATTAACTAACTACAGCTAGCTGCTCTGGCTCTGGACTGGAAAGTGCGCAGAAGGCCCTGCTGAAAAGCATATGTTATGTTTGCAGAACACGTGATCAAGGGGCAAAATATCACCAAACTGGGTTTCCAACAGATGCAGGAACTACTGAGATGAAGCAGAAGAACTTCTGCGATGAAACCCAGCTTGGCACCACAGCAATCTGAGCCCCAAAGTACAAGGAATATAAAAAGAAGCAGTACCTTAATAAAGAAATAAAGTATTGCAGAGTTGAGGGGAGAGAAACAAAGCAAAACAAAACAAAACCAGATGCACGATGTTAATTTGCCACAAGGTGGCATGTGCTGATCTAAAATAAGTTCCAGCCAGGTAAGGTTTGTAAAATCTGAGCAGCAGAACGCAGATCTGGGGAAGGTAGGTTCGGCTTCACGGGAGTCACTCCATTTGTGTCAGGTTTGAACTCGGCCCTAGGCTATTAGAGAATCATTATGTACCTAGAAATATCACCAAACCTGAATGCACATTTCTTCCTGGGAAAACAAAAATCACCCTTTTCCCTGTGTCGGGGAGCTTCCCTCTCGTTCTTGGTGAGCTCTCTGCTCTCTGAGGCTCATTCTCTGCTGAAACACCCCTATCTTTTGAAACCAGACATTTCCGAGCGCTCCTTCAGCACGGATTTCTCTGTGCTGAGGGGCCCTTCGCTGTGCAGCCTGCTGGGAAGCACAGAGATGGAGGCAGGCTCGTCCTGTCCACACCGTTGTGCTGGCACAAGAGTTTGTGCAGCTGCATGCGAAGTGGGATCAAAGGCGTGATGTGGAGAAAAACTGATCTTTTTTCCTCATTTCAGACAGAGAAGAGCAAAGCCAGTGGTTATTTTCAAAAAGTGTGGTATGCCTCAGTGGTTCTATCTTTACAACAAAACAAAGAAAACTTTATGTTTGCTTTTAAGAATTGTACGAACATTATAAATTCTTTCTGAAGCACGCAGGAAGTTTGTTTATTCACGTAATTATGTAATGATAAACACAAATTTTGGGAACAGCTATCACATCGCATGCTCGCAGCCGCACTCCGCATTCCAGCACTGAGCCAGAGAAACTCTGAGCACACAAGAATTACAATTCACAGCAAAGGCACACATCGCACACGCTAAATAGCAGATAATTTAAAAACTGAAGCCTGTAAACGTCAGCAGCTGCTGCTGCTGCTGATGCAGCAGAGGAAGCACACTGAGGTCTTTTAAGGAAGACAGAGGTAAGATTTACAGGGCGGTTTTATTGCTTGTTTAGCGCGTACAGGTACTGTAGACAATGAGGAAGGTGAATGCTAAGACCAAGCCACGCTGAAGCCACTTCAGATTTACACAAGCGTTGCCTTCGGAGAAGCGAGCCCTGCTCCCCGGGGGCCGTTTACCCACACACAAGGCCGCCGCGGTGCCGCGGGGACCCTGCCGGCGGCCCGGAGCCGGGCCCCGTCAGCCCCGAGCGGCTCGGGCCGGGCCGGGCCCAGCCGCCCCTCGGCTCCCGGTCCTCCCCGCCCCAGGCCCCGCGCCCTCCCCGCGGCCCAGCCCGCATGCGCGGGGCCCAGCGCC
>CM021742.1:3061316-3148052 GCA_011075105.1 Heteronetta atricapilla
GCGGGTACCGCGGGCTGCTCGGGCGCCGCCGCGGCGGCCTGGGGCTCCCCGGGGAGCAGCCGGATAGCGCCGGTGCGGATCCCGGGGGGTCCCCTCGGCCGTGGGCTCCGGCCCCGTTTTCAGGTTCAGCAGCGGCGACGCCCGGTCTCGGAAAGCTCGGCCCCCTTCGGAGCTTAGGAGACCCGCTCCCGTGCCTCGGGGCGGTGGCTTGTAGTAGCTGGCGGTGCTTTTGCCCAGAGGCTGAGGCTATACTCTTCGAAGATCAACAAAAAGAAGGGCTTGCCGCATGTTAGTCATCGGGGCTTAAATATTTCCCCTTCGTGTACCTTCCTTGATTCTGCGTTCTTAGAAAGAGCCGTGTTTGGGGGAGGCCTGCTCCTCAATTAGTGAAACGAAGCACCACATCTGTGAAGTAATTAATCCCAAAAGAACACGCGCAAAACAAACATAAGTGTTTGCAGTTACGCATTGCTTGAAAGCATTTTTCCGTCTCTTGTTCTCATCAGCAGTTTATTTAAAGCATGCACAGAGCCACACGTGTAAGGCAAAGACAAAGCGAGTTCGGGAGATGGTCTTCAGGGCGATACTGCCGGAGTACCACCGGGGAGATATAATTAGCAGCGTAATCCTCTCCGTTAGGTGACGGCTTCAGTGGCGGTATAGACCGGTCCGAAGAGCGCTTCGGCCACATGCTTGAGTAAACATTTTACTTAAGCATCATAAATCAAATGATTTAATTGCGATTAAATATATATATTTATAATAGTAGTAAAGTTACAAATGAGAGGAGCCATGGGTAGAAAATTAAACTTGTGTTAGGTGAAATTTCAGTGGCTGGGAAGGGGGGCTCCACAAATACCGTAGAAAAAATAAATGGACTGCAAGTGCTTAGATAAAGCACAAGGTGGTTTTACAGGTGGCAAAACACTCCCAGTTTCTGAATGCAGGCTACAGTTTGCTGGCTTACTTCAATTTTACTTCATGCTAATATGTCACTCAGAATCACAGACAGGCTTGTTTAAAGATGCTCGGTCCAACAAGGCAAGGCACGTTTCCCCTTGCTTTGCAAGGCAACCCAGAAGGGCCCCAGGTGGGTGTTCTGTGTGGTGCTGCAGGGCTTGTGCTGAGTGCCAGCCTCAAAGCACTCAGTGGCTGCACAACGTAGTTAATTCCTGTAACCCCTTAAAACCAGTGCATCGCAATGTGAAATCAGTCCTCTCTGGTCACCGCCACATGCTGTTGGTGACCCGGTTATGGAAAGACCCTTCCCTCCCTCGGGGGCAGGGTGCTCCCTGCGCCACCGCAATTCCCCGCTCTTCCTCTGATAAACTACCCAAGCATAGGTTTCACTAGGTTCACTGCTTTGTGAAACAAGCTTCAGACTGCACAATTGCTTAAACACATAAACAACAATACCCCAATAACTTCTAGCCTTTATTCTGTGGTTAGTTTTCAAGAAAGCATAAGAATTTCTAAACGTTTTTGCTCCTGATTTTGGGTAGTCTATTAGTGTTGTAAATTAGAAAAGTACATTAAAAACATACCTGTTTTCTCTGCACTGAAGTGTTTTTTGGCCTTAATCCCATCACAGGAGCAAGGAGGTAACACATCACTTGCAGGTGGCTGTCTCCCACCTGCAGCTCTTCATCTCTGGCCACTTTATTAACTTCCTTTGGTTCTTCACTCAAACAGTCCCCTGTGTTACAGAGCTTGACCATTCTGTTCCTTAGGAAAAAGCACATGATAAAGTGCCTAAAAGGACCAGCTACCTTAGATCTAGTTCATTTTCTTAACATTTCCTCTTTACCGAATCTGCCATTTTTGAACACCTGAGCTTTACTGTGCATATCCTCCACAACTGCTCTGCACACTCACAGCAGCACCAGGGTTTCTTAGGAACCACACATACATTAAGCAGTGCTTTTGCGAGGGTCTTCACAAGTTGGGAGCTCTTCAGAAGTTACAAACTGTTTGAAAGAAGGAATTATTTTCCTAATTTCTGTTTTCCAACAACCTGACATTTGCTGGCTATTTCAAAGACAGAGCTAACCCAAAGCTGCTGGATGTGGGCTTTGCAGCCACCTGGGTGCCACTGTCATAGAGCCAGAAAACAAGCCATCTCACAAAGGAGAGCTAAACTGGGTTGCTCTAGCCCTGTGACACCTCCCCTTTCCTTTTTAAGTCTCTAGTTTAAGTTGCAATTTTTCTTTCATTTCAAAGCCTGAGGCTAAAAAGAGATTTTAGGTTATTTCCCTAGGCTTGTCACCTATTACATTGCCAGTCCACTGAATGACCTTTAAGTAATGCTTGAGGCAATTCTTCAGTTTTAGAACTGTCTTTTGAATCGAAATCTTCATATTATCATGTTGCTCCTTCCTAACGCTTCACCACATTTCCATTTTATCTCATTATTGACAATTTTAACTAACAGTGGAACAGAACAGGAGAAGAATGAATGTAGGAAGTACAGATGATGAAAGAGGGCGGGGACCATAGGTGGGCTGTTGCTCTGGGATCTCATTAAGGATCTAAACATGTATTTGTCTCACAACTCTAACACTGGCAGAGTACTTGAGGTCTACAGATGATAGGCTTTGACCCTGCTTTTGTGTGTGGTATTGCATTGTGCTTAAGGGACAGAAAAAAAAAAGCCTAAAAGCAAAGCTTCTAAAAAATCTGTAAAAAAATTTCATACAGTTTTTAAGTTATACAAAACTAAAGCAGTCCCTGCACAAAACTAAGGCATTCCCTACAGTGTTTTAATGCAAGTTGAAAATAATGCATCATTAATTGATTTTTATTACCCAAACCACTAGAAGAGGAAAAAGCAGAAGATGAAACAGAAAATGTACCAAGCCAGCTAGGAATCTAAAAATGTAATTTGTGCTAAAGTAAAATTAAAAACAATTAAGTTTTATTAAAGTTTTAGGATAATTTAATGTTCTTATTCTATGTAGCAATGAAATCACAGCAGTCTAAACAACGATCAAACATCCCAATTGCATCCAGATCACTGTGAGGCACTTTTCTACCTGCCTAATCCGATAAATTCATACCTAGGGTCATAGGACAGGTGGATTCCCTAAGTCCACTACAAAGTAGCCATGAGACAGCCCATACAATGCCAGAGGAATAAACTGCCAGAAGCCTGGCAACCCTGTTACTTACCTAAAAAGCTCATTAATATCTTTAAAGAGCAATCATAGTTCAACAGAATCTTCCAGAGGATTTGGGATTCTTCATTTTGTTTAAGTAGGAAAATGCCAAGCCTAGAGAGAGAGAGAAAGATTATTAGTTTAGTCACTAGCTTCCCACCTACTCTTTGTATTCTTTCTTTGGCAATGGCAAATTATTTCAGCCTAATGGTTAACTCCGCCCAAAAGTCATCCTTGGTTAGCACAAAGCCTTGCCTTGACAAAAATACGATGACAAGTCTGTTTGAACAAACATGTTTGGCACCGATTCCTGGAACTAGCTAAACTTTGCAGATCACTGGAAAAAAAATCAGTTCTTCAGCTGAATAAACTGCTGCTAGTACCGGAGAATACAAATGCAGGAACAGATAGAAGGGACAACCAAGCGAATCTCTAACACCTACAGATGGACCAGCAAAGTGGCAGGCTGCTGCACCAAGAGCTGAAAGCATCCAAGACTGAACCCTTCTCCAGAATCACATAGGTAAAGAGTGTGGTGGCATTAGCCATAGGAAAATAATCACCAAGTTATGTCAGAGACAGCCTCTCAAATGTGAGCATTTAGTAACTTTCCAAAAAAGACTACACTCTTATTAAAAATTTCAGTTAATTAGTGCTTCTTAGTTATTCCAAACTGCTCTTTGTTCTTTAGTCAACTAAAAAATCTGCTACCTTCCTCCGTTTACTCCTACAAAATGTTTTACCAGATGCTCCACTTGTTTAACATTTTTGTGTGCTAACACTTGAAAAATGTGTCCTTTTACTCCCAATTCTTAGGCCATGATTTCTAGAGCCACTTCTGTAATGAGGACAGACAACGGGCGATGAAACCAAGAAGCGACGCTGCTGTTGCAGCGTTACTTGGGCAGGGCTCTTCGGACAGGGAAACTGACATTTCTTGGTCTGATCTGGAAGTCAGCCCTGCCTTGAGCAGGCAGGATGACCGTCAGTTCTTTTTGACCTAAATTTTCCATGATTATAATGCAGGTTCCTACCAAAGCTCTCTATATCCCAGGAACTTGCCAGGCCTCTGAAGCAGTGACGTGCTTTGGTTTCTGCCTAGGTCCACAAGATACCAAAGGGAACGTGCAGTTCCAAGTGCTTACAGCCAGTATTTAACTGCTGGAGGCAGTGGGGCCGCTGCTTGTCTGTAAGGACCGCGTTCGGAGGCTTGGAGCTCTCCTGTGCCACCTGCACGCCGGGGAGGCTGCAGGTGCTGCACCTCTGGGACTGAAACTGCCACCAGCCATTACAGACAGAGGCGCAACACAGGATTTTAGGCTGCGCGCTCTGTTTAGGCTGTTAAGTGAAAGAGTAAAATCATAGAATTTTGAAAACTTATTTTGTAGTGGAAGAATATGTTCTTTGTATTGGTTGTTGTTGAAGTGGTGAAACTCAGTTTTGCAGTATTTCAAGTACAGCTCCCAAGTTTCTAACCTTAAAGTTCAAATTAGTGAACTTGACTCCAGTCAGGTTTTTAACAATATGCACTCACATCATAGGTTACAGAAGCAGGAATGTGTGGCTACATAACACACCTTAGTTAAAATAGTTACAGCATGCTATTAAATAATTTTAAAATAGTTAATTATAAGTAGTTACAGGTTTGTTTTTTAAAAAAGCATTTCCATTGTATGCACGTGTTATGTATTTTAAGCCACAAAAAGGAATATAAACACTTGGAAGAACTAAAAGAATATCATGCAGTTGGCACTGACTTCATCTTGGGTTCAAATAGCATTCATTCCGGGAGGTGAATCTGTTGAAAAATAGAACACAGATTGAACGTAGCACTACCTGCTTCCTTCGTGAGGGAAAATTCCTCAGGGAAGAAAACAGCGTATTTAGTTTCTGCCTTTGTAATTAAAAAATAAAACTGCAAGTAGAATTTCTTCATGACATACTTGAGCCTTGAAAAAAGCCTGTTTTCCCCAGGAAGTTGCTTTTATGTGGCTTTTGTCTAATTTTACAGTCACATTCAAACATATGTAAATATTCCTAGTGTTTACAAAACATTCGTTTTGTAAAATAAATATATTGACAGTGACATGTAGCAAACAGTAAACTCAAAAACTCTAACTGAAGTGATCAGTGATGTTTTTCACAAATGTCCTTATCTGTGTACACATGTGATGTTTTCTGTTTAATAAAGTTGTAGGCTGCGGTTTATTTAATGCCCATGATTTTTTTTTGTCCCTGCAACATGAGTAAGAAACTAGATGTGTAATCTTACGGGCTTTTAAATTAATTTCTCTCTGTTCTCAGTACATTTATTTTTCTATAGAAAAGTAGTTGGAGTCTTTTTCATTCTGATTTTTGCTGCAAAAATGGTGAAATTTTGCTACAAAATTATTTTGGAAAATTAATGAAACAAGACAGACCTGTTACATGCCCCACCTCTCTTGGCCAGAGTAAGGCAGGCGTTCAGTTCAGAGCACAAGTACATTGGCATTAGTCTTGAGTTGTCTCCTGCTGCTTGCTGTCCTTGCTTGTTTAAATAATGTACACATCCCATTCACAGAAGCATGCACTAGTTCTTTTCCTCTAAGTAATTGGGAGATCCTTTTAATGACAAATAGTGAGTAAGCACTTAATTAACACTAGCTTTTTTTTTTTTAATGAAACGTAGGTAAGCTGTGGAAATAGACAAAAGCCTTTCTTCTTGTCAGATAATATTTAGTAGTTGAAATTGGTTTAGTAAAATAGAATATCATATCCTATATCTTTTCTTACTTTAGCTCACCTTAGGTAAATCAACAAAGTCTTTATTTATTTTTTTTTCCAGTAGATCACATCCTCTACATTCAGAACTTACTTTTCTTCTGCTTTTGAGGTGTTCATTTTAATACAGTTAATTTACACTCGATTTAGATACTTTAATGATAGTATTTGAAAAATATTAAGTTTTGTTCAGGGTACAACCACAGATTCGAACAAGAGACGTAGTTTCTTTACATGTTGTTATAAAATTACTGTATCGGTTTTAATGCAATTAATCACAGAATCACAGAATTTCTAGGTTGGAAGAGACCTCAAGGTCATCGAGTCCAACCTCTAACCTAACACTAACAATTAAGGTATATTCCCCAAATGATTTTTGTAACTGTATGCTTAGTGGTCTGGCACATGTAGACACACACATTTACACACAGTGGTTGATAACAGGAAAATGAGGTGAACGGAATGGATGAAGCGTAACGATACGGAGGATTCAGGTATTAAAACAGGTTGGTGTGGCCTGTTTGCCTCAATCCCTTTAAAATCTAGGCAGACACAGAAAGAAGTTTATGGGACGATTATCTGCATCGTCTGTATGGCATTCCTCATGCAGTCTTAAGTTAAGAAAAGATAGTTACTGGCTCCTCCCAGATTACCATCACGAATCCAATTAACTACAGGAAATACAGTGGCAACACCATTCAGCATCTCTTTTGTAAATGCGAATTCCCTACAGTATATTTCTTGAAGTTGATACTGCAGCAATGAAGGGATCAACACTCACTCACTCTTTTTGCAGGGTAACAGGTAAGATGTTAAACTGAAATTACTGGAATTCTATATTAAAATTCATGTAAATTTGCTGGTTTTGACTATCTGCAAAATAAAAATAATTTATTTTAAGTTGTAGAGTTCAGTTTTTAAACTTTTCCACTTATGAATGCTTTCAGTAGCATTCAGCAATGCTGACAATATTTCATTCTTCTGTATGTAGTCTTACAAATCTACTAGTCTTAGTAAACACTATATTCATGATCCATAATATCTGAGTCACTCATTTTTCTTTGTAGAACAGTTAATTTATTCATTTTTACAGCATCTCCTTTATAATTCTCAATAGTAATTACTGGTTGCCAACCTGTTCGAGGTAGTTTAAAATAACTTCTCTTAACAACTGCGTTAACACTATCACAGAAAGCTGACGTGACTTAATGAGATGAATCAAGTCAATTGGTAGACCTGTCCATCATCTTAGGTTGCAGTTTCTTGCTATTTATGTCAAAAAAAACCCTATTAATAGCAAATACTGAATCACCAGAGCAACACCTACATAATTTTCTAATGAATTGTATTCTTTTGTCTCTTCTGTACATGAAAGGAGCTATAGTCCTTTGTAAATATCATGCTTAATGATTAAATGACATTCACCTTTAATTAAAACAGAGGATGATTTTTTTTTTTTTCTGAAGGAAAAAAAAAGCAACAACCCAACTCACAGAAATAACAAATTAGTTTTTGTTGCCTTCCCAGTGAAATCACCATAGTTTGACAACAGCTGTAGTATTGTTCTGCTGTATAAATTCCATATAGCTGAACATGTGTTCAAGTTACTACCTTGTCTTCCCTTTGTCCCATTATCTCTGTGTTTATTTTCCTTTTCTGATTTTCTCATGTTTGCTCACAGGTAGTAAACATTTCAAATTTCAAGCAAGCCTAGGGAAGTGAGGTGTGTGCCTATTGAAATGTGTGTGCTCAAGGCTAACTGCCTTCAAGCCTTTTACTTGTAGCTTAAGTATTTGTGATATGTCTTAGCAGTGATTTTTTTTTTTTTTTTTTTTTTTTTTTACTGCACTGTGCATTAGAACAAGAAACTTACTCATAATAATCAAGTTTAAGGAAAAAAGTTATCTACTATTTTTCTAAAATTTTAGAAATAAATGTTTTGTTATTTCTGGCAATGTTCAAATTAGATAGTGTGTAGTACTTTTAAATATGATTTCATTTACCAGTGCTTCCTGGAGAAGTCACTAACTATCCCTCAGTGTGCTTAGATTTTTCTAAGCCTATATTATATTAATATCTGCCTATATATTATATTAATATCTGCCTATTAATATCTGCCTATATTATCAAATGTAAAACCTGAATTCAATGACCAAGTTATAATTTATTAGCTCTTAACCACTTTAGTAACTATAAAACAGCACATGATCATATTTTTGCTTAATTACCTGAGTTATCTTTAGTTACATTAATTAGTGCAGTTTTCAGAACTTTGCATTTTGGCAATGAAACTTTATCCCATGAAGTCTTCCATTTACACAAGTGCCCTGTTGACTTCTATGGGAGTGCTCACAAAAGCAAAGCTACAGAAGACGATAAGTACTTAGAGAATCAATTTAATGATGTTTCATTTTAATGGTGGGCATAGGTGCTAAGCTAATACAGCCTCTACCTGCATCCTGCTGTTGACTGTGTTGCCTTAAAAATTGGCCACTGGTTAGTTACTTATATGTGAATGCAACAGGGGAGAGAACAATTCATTTTAAAAGGCAAGAAAATAGTGAAAAACAAACCCCGCATTTTATACGTCAAGCATAAGCATCAGCATTTGCCTCTATTGCATGAATATATTTGAGGTTTAAAATAGCTTTTCTTATACACTGATATTAAAAACTTGAAAGCTTATCCAAGGTTTCTCATGTTAACATAAAAACTAATCTTTTGGAATATGTGGGCTGCTGTCGTATTCTAGTTACCAAATCCATACAAATCTGAAGAAATGGGACTCCACTATTAGTAAACAGCTCCACAGAAATGTGGGGAGGATTCCTGTTTGTGCTGGCAGCTGAACTGGCACAGCTGTAATCATTCCAGTCACGATTGCAAGCTCTTCTGTTTTGAAAACAGTTTCTAAAGATAGTAATTGCATTTATTAAATAACCATATTAATTGCTAAGGAAAAGTGGGACCAGCCCTTGACTTTGCACTTTTTGGCTTGTTTTCTGGCTGCTAAAACATTAGACATTGTTCCTTTTTTTCATTTCATTTTGGAGCAAAAATTCAGCCCAGTGACTGGAAACCACCGATTTCCAGGTCCTGAAATTCTACAAAAGAATCTTCCTTTTTGCGTGCTCTTGTGAACCAGGAAGGCATGCCCCCTGAAGGCTCCTCCTGGCCAAGCCTGCCCACCAGTTGGTTGCAGATCCCTGATCTCTCCCTTTTCCTACTTGCTGCATGGCATTTTGCTACCTAACCTGTATCTTCTCCAAGAGAAGCTCTTTCATTCCTGAGGAAATGGACATAGACCAGAGGCTGCGTCACTCCTTAAAAACAAAGTGGGAGCACAGACTGACCTCACCAAAGGCAGCACAGTGCCTTTTTTTATGCTATTTCCTCCGCAAGAAATTCACCTCTGCGAAGATGATGCATATTTGACAGCTGTCATTTGTTACCAAATGCAACGGGTGCATCAGCAGTGCTACCAACAGGCAACAAAAGCTGATACATCCCTTCTGTCAGGGATTGGTCTGCTCAAAAACAGGGAAAAAAGAACCGAGGTAAAGAGACACCAAGTACAAAATCCACACCTCAGAGGGACCTGCTGAAATACCTGCTCAGGGCTTGATGTCTGATTTCAATGAACGCTTGTTTTCCTGGGCAGTGGGGTTCTGCTGTTTACTTCAGTCAGCCACCATCAGTGTTATTTTTACTACATTTTGGTTGCATTACCTGTGGTGTTTATGCAAGCTTAATGACATTGCTTCCCATGATAAAATACAAAGAGATGGAACATCACCTAAGACACTGTTCCATTTCTTAAATTGCGATAGCAGGATTAAAAGGCCAGCCTCTTTGCTGTCATGGCAATAGAAATGCATGTCACCCAGATAACAGAGGGGATCTGATTAAGGTGGTGTCATGATTGCCACAAGGCACGTGACTCAGTTCCC
This sequence comes from Heteronetta atricapilla, assembly GCA_011075105.1. Taxonomy (NCBI): domain Eukaryota; kingdom Metazoa; phylum Chordata; class Aves; order Anseriformes; family Anatidae; genus Heteronetta; species Heteronetta atricapilla. Next base: position 3,071,182 of record CM021742.1, read on the forward strand.
TCGGGGAGCTAATAAGGAACGTGACCTGGAATAACATCTGAGACTTGTTTTTTCTCTAGCATCTATCAAGCGTTAACGTGATGAACAAAACGCTGAAGAGGACCTTTTTAAAACTGAAAGATATATTACATAAAGAAAGAACCGGAGAGTTGTTTCTTTTACCCAACGATTATTTTAGGTTTTAACACTGTTTTTGTCTCAGGACAGTAATACCCCTCTGTGTAGTAACAACCCTGAAATAGTACTTCCTGTCCCCACATAAAACTTCTTACCTTTGTTCAAGGAAGTGCATCATTTCTCTGTAACCTCTTATCACAATCTTACTTAATTTTTTGTTTGCTTGTTTCAGAAAAATATACAACCAAACAGATAATTGGAATTGCCTGGTTGTACAGAACAGGAAATATAGATTTGGTCTATCTTCTAAAAAATTTGAGGGAGGCCTAATTTGTTAAAAAAAATAACACTTTGTTTACCTCTGCCATTTTGAGCAATCTTGCTAGTATTTCATATACTGTAGGTATGTCGTCTGCATCTCCTCCCTCTTCTGTAAAGGCCTGGTCTGGTTTAAAAAAAAAGAAAGAGGAAAGTAATTTTGATTGATAGAAATATCTCTACTATTTCATCTCATTTCTTCTGTCTAACATTGGGTACAAGCAAATAGGAAAACTAAACAGGCATACACAAATGTCTGTGAAATACAGTAACTAACAGATGATGTTTGGTTTCATTTATTGTTCCAGATAGCCTTATTTTACCAGTAAGTTGCAGGTAATACTGCTGTAGCATGTAAGTCTTCATTTTTGAATGGAGACTTTCTGTAATACGGTATTCATTCTGACATGGCCTGTGATGTATGACTGGAAAACTCGGTCTCTATTTAAATAGCATTCATATTCTTTCTTCCATATTTCAAGAAAATTACTTGCATTTATTGTTAAGCATATTGTTCAGACAGGTGCAGCACAAATGTTACATGAATCTGTAGTCTGTGTTGAGCAACCTACTAGTTCGTGATTAAATAACCCTATAGTAAATTCACTTACATTTTCAAACAAATCACAGTGAGCTGTTTCACCTCTTGTAACACAGATACAGACTATGGAAAAATATTAAAAAGCAGTGATTTCACGGAACTATAGATTCAGAAAGAGTTGCCTGAACTCAGCATACATAAAAATCACAGCCTCCAGTAAAAGCACAAGAAATCAAATTCTATTTCCAACAATTTCATGAAGTGCTTAATGCTGCATATCCAAAACTTTGTTAAAAAATCCAGTACTTTGTAAATTCAATTACAAATGTTAGAAATGCCAGATTTCCAACTTAGCTTGAAGCTTTAATTCTGGAACATTTTACGGAAAGATGATGGCCTTTTCAGGATATAGGTGTTTCACCCACATTCCTCCCCATGTGGGAATCATACAGAGAAGCTTGAGCTGCGTCCTGGTTTAGTGGGACACAGCCTGACTGGACTTGGTTTTCTCTGGCAGCTACCGTTCATTGTCAGAACAGCGTGACGGGTGGTGGTTCTGCCGCCTGCATGATTACATCTGACTTTTTCAAATGCTTGTATGTTATCTGGAAAAGCTATTAAGATTTTTGAGAGAAATTTCTGAGAAGTAGAAATATTTCTTTAGCTGCTGAGTTTCCTCTGATCGTGAAAGCCATCCATTGCTGATTTCAAAGTCCACTGGGGAGGGAAAAAAAGGAAAAAAAGAAAAATGTGATTAAGGTAATTAGAGCTCAAAATAGAATGCAATTTGTGCCTGTATTCCTACCTATTTATTAAAGGCGTGGACTTGTTAAAGTCCAGTCAGATGGTCAAGTAGCTGAGTAGAAAATGTTCAGGATACCCTTTAGTCTACAGTAAGATTCATCGGAATGATCTGAATGAATATTCTTAATAATATACAGATTTACATTAGAAATGCATTCCTTAACATCACTTAAGTTTTGAAAGGCCTCTTGGCTTTCACAAACAAACACAATTCTCATCTTTTTGGGGCCACTGATGCAGCAGTAGTAAAAGGTTATTAACGGGCAAGTATATTCGGTTCCCACCTTCAAGCATCTTGAAAAGGACAGAGTTGTACTAGGTGACTTTGATATGGAATAAAATCCATAAGCATGGTTGGAAGAGTAATTTCAATTTATTCAAGTGCACTGTCTACGTGGCAGACAGTGTAATATCAATTATGGAAATTTCATGTGCCTCCATTCAGATACTTAACATAATTACGCAGAATTATAGATAAAGAATGGACAGTAAGCGGCAAGCAGTTAATACCTATTTTCAATGCAGTACTGGACTGTTTACCACATAATCTCTGCATTACTTTTTATTTTCATTTTTTTTTCAGTATTTTTAGTAAATCTTTTAAAACACTATATATGCTCCTAAATTCTGTACTGTTTTTGCAAAATGTGGGACAGAAGGTTTGTCTATTTAGAAAAGTTTCAATAGTTACAGCGGAGACATCCTTAACTTGGTATATTTTTTTTATTTTTAATATTACATTTACAACTATTTTACCATTGAGATAAGAGGAAGAGATCTTCTAATGGGTAAAAATTTTCAGTCAGGATCCATGTAGTTGGTTTACTTACACATCAGAGTGACTGACGTGTTCGTCTTTACAGCCTTCCTTTAGTTCTCTTTGTCAGATACAGTCTCTTCAGTAAATGACTTGCTTTGTATTAGAAATTGTATTAAAATATGTTTTCTGCTTAGATGAAGTCTTGGGTTCACTTTTGTTTTTAGAAGAGAATCTTCATATATGGGATTTCAAACTTGCCATCACACCAAAAACAGAGTGGGAGGAGAGCAGAGAAAGCACGTACCTTGTGGATAGTCTGTTGGGCAAGTATCAACTAAAAGCATGAATGGTATGATTTAGAAATCGTGCCGCCATCATCATTAGATTTGCTGGAATTGCCCCTTGGAAGGGTCCAGTTAAAGACTTAGAGTTGTATGGTTACCTTTACAAATTTGAGAAAATCAAGATGGCATTAAAGGCATCTAGCTGAGTGCCTCCTGTCCCTATAAAGCACACAGTTTGAAGTACACAATCAGTCAGACTCTGGAGCTAGAAATACACAATTAACTAAACTTCAGATTGCTAGGGCAGACAGTGAAGCAGTTGAATTTTAAGATGACTGCACATCAAAAACAAAGTACAGTCCATGTCTGACTGCCCCAATCTTAAGCCCGGGGCAACTTTACAACCATGTGTCAGGTACTCAACTTTAACTCAGCATTATTTTGCTTTTTTGAGTGTATTGTAGGTTTACAATGAACACACTACTGTTTCCACAGGTACTGCAATGGCTGCCGGAGTTTTGCTGCAAAATGAACTACCATATTCTTCATTGCTAGAGAGCAGCGTACATCTTGCAAATATGAGTTCAGGTAATAACTTTCTCTGTTACGCCATTCATTAAAAAGTGCTTAAAGAAATTATGATTTTTTTCCATAGAGAAAAGATGTATTATTATCAAATTATAATCTTAAAATGTCTCTAACAAAAACAAACTGCATAACATTATCACCGTGATGCATTTAAGCGTTTACGTTACTTCCGTATTGTCAAGTCTCTTAATTAAAGAAACTATGTCATTTCCATGTTCAGAAACCACCTTTCTCTCTGAAAGTACAAACAACTCTTCAACAAAAAGAATTCTATAATAAAATATTTCAAGTCTTACTTTAGTGAGTACTTGCAAATCATAGTAAATTCATTGGAAAAATATGGTGTGCAGCATTTTATCTTGCTCATTTCTGACTCCATCATTTAATATATCCTGAAGAAAAGATTCTGGGAAGAGAAAGAATAAGAATTAAATATAAGAAAGCCACATGATTAACCAGAAAGCACTTTTTTGTGTTTGCTGGATATAGGTAGCACTTGAAGTAGCCTCTTTCATCTCCTTCCTTCTTCAGCCTAACACCCAATATAAAAATACATTCAAATATTTTCTCATCTCCTAGTATCAGCTTTATTAGGATAGTCAGATCTTTGAGATGACAGGTAACAGTCAGCTTTAACATTTTGCTTTTCTCATATCACATCACTACCAATGATTAATGCCTGGTATCTACAGAAAACCTTACCGTGTCTTAAGAGCTGGGGAGCAGTATTCAAAATTCAGTCACTCCATTCCTGTTCAGTATCTAGAAGAAAACAGTACATGTTTACCTGATGAATGTTTACAAAGAGAGCTTTCTCGTATGCAATTGCTCTTTAAAAATTCCTGTTTTCATAATACAAAAGAAAAAATCAAACACAGACTGACGATAGTATGTATCCTTAGGAAAACGCAACAGGATTTATTTGTCAGTTGACCAAAGCTGTGGTGAGTTTTCTTCATTATTTCCCCAGGCTTTCCCCTTTAACATCCAGTCTAATGTACAAACAATGGGATTACTTTTTTTTTTTTTAAATTATTTTTAAAATATTTCTGTAGTTTGTTCTCCACATAGTTGCATAAGAATTTTGTGCTTTTGAAAACAGCAGTCCTGTTTTTGAGCAGTCCTTCTGGCCAGCTCTTTCTCACCACGCTAGAAGCAAAGAGGGAGGCAATTTGCCACCTAATATCTACCTTTGTAAGCCTAAAGCACTCAACCAATGCATCTTCTCCTCCCCATAATCTGCTTTATCTCAGTCTGTAGGGCTAACAGCTTTGGTTAATAAAAGAGCTATGCCCTGAAAAAAAATAAGCCTTTTGTTTTGAATAACAAATTGTGTTTTGTTGAAGATATGAATGGTCCAGAGTGAACAGTCTGCAATTCATCATGTACTGAACCATTTCAGTAGGAACACACTAATCCCAATCATTACAGAGCTAATGATGCATTTTGGAGCAACTAAGTGGAGGGAGAGAGGTGGTTGTGGAATGTTAACCCAAGAGGTGGGGGAGTATAATGTACTTACAGATTTCTCAGGAAGCAGAGCCCCCAACTGCATTCTGATTGTTCTTTTGAATATACTATTTTGTGTCTTAGCGAGTTCTGAATGTATGTTATTTACGACCAACTAAAATACTCACATTGTTTACGGAAAATGTTTTGGTCGTTCCCGGTCCATTTCCAAAATTATCTACTTGAAATGCAACTATTTTCATCGGCGGCAGAACAGCGTGTCCCAACCAGAACCAGCCCCTACAGCATCTCGCTGCCTTGGGGCTGGCTGCAAGTTACTATGGTGACAGCTCAGCCCCTGCCTCCTGGCTGCCGGAGCGGGCGGGAGGATGCTGCACATCCCTGCAACTTCGGCAACAGAACAACTGGGGTGTTCGATCAGCGCGTCCTCAGCACCCTGCTACACCGTCACTGGGGCTGGTCAGTCATGCAGGGCTCACCCCGGAGGCGTTCAGCTGCAAGTATTTTTAGCAACTTTTTCCAGGGCCGGAGGCATTCTTCCTCCGATCCCCTTCTCCGCGTAATCCAGAGGCGCCGGAGCTCGGTGGTAGAGGTACTCTCATCATCAACTCAGCGCGTTATGGTGGCGATATCATCTCTGAGCCCCGAGGAGCTGGATGCAACTTTTCCTGAGAAAAAGAGTAAAGTAGTTTTCATTCAAACTGTTGGCAGTTCTGGTTTTGTTGCTGTTGTTGTTGTTCAATTCATATGCTTTTGCTCTGTTGACTGTATTACATATATATGCATAACATACTGTTTGAAATCTGTATTTTACATTTCATTCATAGATTCGTATTTGAGTATTAATACATGCTTTTCACCCTAACAGCTCAGTTACAGAGAACAGATAAAACAGAAGCACACCTTCATACATATACCCAGTACTGTTTGATTTTAGGTGGAAGATGACAGTGACATTTGTTCTGCTGCGCAGGTTATCACACACCTATAACTTCATCAGAAAGATCAAATTTGCTGTGAGAAAAAGCAACTTCATTTTTTTTCTCCTCAGATTCCTTAAGGTCCATGTTGAAAAATGAGTTGTAAATGTATATATTTCATGTCTGTATGCTCTTTGTAACTTTGTCGATTTAAGGCTGAACAGATGCTTGTAAGGTGGAAATGAATTTGTAAGCCTCCTAACTAACTACTTTTGCTTGTGTTACAGGAAGTTCAAGGCGTCCAACAGCAAAATACACTAAAGTAGGGGAACGCCTTCGCCATGTCATTCCTGGCCACATGCAGTGCTCCATGGCGTGCGGTGGACGTGCTTGCAAGTATGAGAACCCGGCTCGATGGAGTGACCAGGAGCAAGCCATTAAAGGGCTCTACTCTTCTTGGTAGTATGCAGCATTTACTGTCACTAAATGTAACTGGATCCAGTATATTTATTAAATGAGAGAATCATACTTAAGATTGTTTTTTTCAAATCAACCACTTCCAAGTTAAGCATAAAACATAATGATAGTGTGATTCAAAATTACAAATTAACAGTAAACCATAATAGCCATTGTACATAGCCCTGTAAAAACGATGAAAGACTTCTGTGTACTTCCAATAGGTTTGGTTCAGATCCCAAAGAATAAATACCTATGTCATGAATTTTATATATATGTTTTATATGTATATATATAGACATATATATATATATATATACATATAAAATATATATATATATGTATATATATATATATATATTGGGTTACAGACAGTTCTTGGTAAGATTTAAAATGCAAATGAATTAAAACGTGATCATAATAGAATGTCAAAGTAAAAACAGTTACTGTAGAGGAAATAATGTATGTGTTCAAAAAAGCATATTCATATACAGTATTATTCATGTGAAATATATCTTTTAAATTCTTAACAGTAACAGTGAATGCTATTGAGAAGCATACAAGCCTTAAAGGGACGAACAGGGATCAGTCCAGATTTTTATTCAAAGGAATTTTTAATATGTTAATTGGACTGGCATTTAAATGGTTCAAGTAATGTTCTTTTGATATGTAATACCTGTATTAGTTTAATAGGATTTACCACTAATGCTGTGTGACAGTAGAATTTTTTGAAAAATCATTTCTAGTTAATCAACAATGTGTTTCTGTCTTTCTTAAAAATCACATAGTAATCTTACTGTAGTGAATTCATACCGGGGAAATTATTAATAATATCATTACCATCTTTATTAGTGTACCAGTAATAAAAATGACTACTTTTTTAATTTCTTAGGATAACAGATAACATACTGGCTATGGCTCGACCCTCAACAGAATTAATTGAAAAGTACAACATTATTGAGCAGTTTGAAAGGTAACAAAATTTACTCATTATTTATTGTAGGTATTACTCATGTAATTCCCAATCCATCTTCTCTTTCAACACAGATTTGGATTGTTGCTAAAGATCCTTTCATTTTACTGATGCAACAGTATAACGATTTTTTTCTCCCCTAAGAATAAACGTGTGTTTCAGAAAATAAGGGATAATAAGATTTTGGTTGCATATAATGCTTAGACTCATTTATTCCTTCCTTAAGATGTGGCATAAAAACCATAATTAACCTTCAGCGTCCTGGGGAGCATGCGAGCTGTGGGAATCCATTGGAACAAGAAAGTGGTTTCACTTACCTTCCTGAAGCTTTCATGGAGGCTGGAAGTAAGTTCACTCCTGCTGCCATTCCTCATTAATTATTCACTTCAGCACCAGATATTTTTACTTGAATTCTCACGTATTAGAAGCAGCTATATAAGAAATGTTATACAAAAGAGGGTGTAAACATAAAACTTGGCCAATACAACTGAGAGTGAATAACACCTTATCCAATGCTGTATATATGTAGAGTGATATTAGAGGGTTTACATTCAGGTATTTAGAATAAAGAAAGGACAACAGATGGTTATTTTTTTTTCTTCTGAGCTCCCAGACACATAAAACATTAATGTTGTTTCAAATTCTAGTATAATTCAGGTTTTCTGACCCAGACTATAGAACAATTTTTTGATTAAAGGACATTTGTAATGACAGTATTTTTATATTTTCAAATGCTGAGATGAGGAAAAGTACTTCAGTATAAGAAACAGCTTTGGACTGAAGCGGTGCTTTTATTTCTAACAAGAAAAGATTATGCTCTACCTATGTATAGCTCAGTAATTTTTGTATGAATCACTCTGCTTTGTTACATCTTTCAGCTGAATCTGAGTTTGACAAATCTTTGCTAGCGTCATGTATTTATCAAAGTGAAACAGCAAAAGTACTCTGAAATAGGAAAATAATCTCTTGCAAACAATATGTAGTCATGTTCTCCTAAGATTCTTTATGTGTTTTTAATACTATCATTTATTAGTCATCTCTCCCCTGCATAGAGTACTGAAAATTTCACATTTAGTAAAGCAAATAACTCTCTCTCTTTTTATTTTAGTTTATTTTTATAATTTTGGATGGAAGGATTATGGAGTGGCATCTCTCACTACTATACTTGATATGGTAAAAGTCATGGCTTTTGCGTTGCAGGAAGGAAGGGTAGCTGTTCACTGTCATGCAGGACTGGGTCGGACAGGTAAGTGTCCTCTACTGCAAGATCAGCAGAATTGTTTTTCTGAAGATGCAAACCCCTATTGTCATAACTTAATGATTTTAATTCTATATCATTTAATTCTATATCATGTACATCTATCAAGTGGTTAAAATGCTAAACAAATTTGTGAAAATGATCTGTCAGTGGTGGAAGAGATCAGTTTTAACATATAAAAACAGAAACCTGTAAGGTTTGAAAATTTTTGTATCGGTATAATAATGCCCTGTTACATTCAAATGGGACAGCTTTCTTTTGATGGGAAAAGTTTACCTAAAATTTCAATTACTCCTGGCTCTTTCAAGACTCATTTGCCTGAGTTGTTCCTGTAGAAGCCACCATCGCTCCTGTGTTGACTTATGATGCAACTCCTAGAAATGCTGTGGTGAGAAACTAGCTCTCACTTCAAGTGTTGTGAGAGTGGGTTTACTGTATCTTGTGGTCCAAGGAAAGCAACTATACTTGCCTAACAGCATCAGGTAATAAAGGGCACAAAACCTCTATCTGTACTTACATTCATTTTTACCCCATGGTTCTTCTGAATGTTTGTTTCAGTTTGATAGTTCTTCAGCTAATTTTTGTGTTTATATTTCCCAGGTGTTCTAGTAGCTTGCTACTTAGTTTTTGCAACAAGAATGACAGCTGATCAAGCAATTCTTTTTGTCAGAGCAAAAAGGCCTAATTCTATTCAGACTAGAGGGCAGTTGCTGTGCATCAGAGAATTCACTCAGTTTTTGATTCCTCTGAGAAATGTGTTTGCATGCTGCGAGCCCAAGGCACACACGGTGACACTGTCCCAGTACCTGACCCGCCAAAGACATCTGCTCCATGGTTACGAGAGCAGGCATCTCAAACACGTGCCAAAACTCATTCATCTAGTTTGCAAACTGTTGCTAGACTTGGCAGAAAATAGACAAGTGATAGAAGCAGAACTGCTAGATATACCAGATCTCTCAGCTGAAATTGAAAAGACTGTTTCTCAGCTGGTGTCTGCGCAGCTAGATAGCGAACTGGCAAGGCAAGACAGTGACACGTCGGACTCCTCCCACGCCCACTCGGCCACCTTTGAGACCCAGGATTCTCTGTTCTCCCTGGCACACGAATGTGATCCTCTTTGGAAAAGAAGGAATGTCGACTGCCTTCAGCCTCTCACTCATGTGAAAAGGCGTCTTAGCTATAGCGAGTCAGATTTAAGGAGAACCGAGTTCCTCTTAGAACAAGCAGAAACTGCGTGGACAGTACCTGCTCAGATATTACGGTGCAACAAACTGAAGCAGAACTGTGGTGAGGAGTGTTCTGCCACAGACAACCAAAAGGCACAGCTGGATTTAAACAAAGAAGCATTAGTGCGTAATACATGTACGATTTGGAGTCAAACTAAATTTAATTTGGATGGGCGAAAAGATGGATCTTCGGTTCATCATAGAAGGAACTCTACCAAAGAAGTACAACGCAGCAGGACTTTTTCTTCAGGTCTATCATCTATCCACACTTCCAGGGAAACTAGAACACCAAGGCAAAATTTTGCCAATGAGATTGGTCACAGAAAAGAACGCATGACTAATATGTACAGCAGAAAAGTCTACGTCTCCGAGGACTCTGATTCTTCTTCTTCTAAAGTGAACTTCTCCATTGGATGCGAAAGCCAAGGTAGCAAAGATCTGTCAGAGGCAATTCCACACATTGTTCTGCAGTCAGAATTAAGTTTGGAAGGCCGAAGAGTTTTGGCAGCAAAAGCACTTGCAAACATAAATGAATTTCTGGAAGAGGATGAAGTGAAGCAGAAGGTAGAAATGTGGCAGGTAATTTTTAATTTGACTCAGTGTTGTATATTCTGCAATATTTCACCTAGTTTAATTCCTAGGATGGCAAAAATGCTACCATTTTACCTAGACATAGCCATGTTTTACCTAGACATAGAGCTGTGTCTCAGATTTATGCTCTGGTTAAGAAAATAATTGTATTTGTCAGTTATCACCAGCTCTTTCAATACTAAACGAAGTGAACCTACAAATTTTGGTATCTAACTGGAGGTTAGAACATTGTTTCTGGTTGCGTTCATTCATTTTGCAAACTAATGAAAACTGATGTTATTATCTGTAGCTTAACTTCATGGCTGATAGCATAAAAGTACTACAGATATTACGTTAGAGCAATGTTGTTTTTAATCAGTGCTTTCTCAGAACTAATCGGAGGATTCTGTGTGTAAAAGTATTTCGTAGAAACTTAATTGCTTATCCTCAAAGCCAAATCCTCCTACCACCATTTGTTTTAACGTAGGAATCCAAAGCTATTTTACATATTCTAGGAGATAACTGGGAGATTCGGAGCTGCACTATTTATGTCATCCTTCTGTTTTAAAGAATCACTTGTATTACTGCTGATTAATGTTGATGCTTTAGAAGAAGAAAAAAAGAAATATTTTTTTTGGAACTGTTAAGTCTTCTTTTTCATGTTTGATTGTAACAGCACTTGGCTGCTTACATTCCAAGAGAATGTTAGTAAAAGTAAATAGATGATTCATTTTCACCCTCTTCCCCCCTCCTCTCCTTTTTTTTTTTTTTCCTCCTAAAGAAAGAACTGAATTCTCGAGATGGAGCTTGGGATAAAATCTGTACTGAGAGAGATCCTTTCATCCTCTGTAGCTTGATGTGGTCCTGGATTGAGCAACTGAAAGAACCTATTATATCCAAAGATGATATTGACATGTTGGCAAAAAATTGCATAGAATCACAAGATGCACTTAACTTACTAAGAAAGGTAGATATTACCTATGTCAATCCATTATTTTACTGTTAAGTATATTTTGTTCATGTGTTGAACTATTCATTTATTGCCTTTAGACACAGAAATTGTACTTTCTAAAGGCAACTTGAATATCTTTAAAAATCAAAATGAGGATTATTTTTATATTCAATTGTATGAGCTGTAATCAGTACTACCATGCTGAATATTGTAAGAAAAGCCTGAGTTATCTTTGAAACTTATTTGGTAGAAGCCCAACTTCATTTGCATGCTTGCAAATTCTCCAGTTGGAGATCCAGGGACAAAGACAAGAAACTTTTGCCTTTTGTATGGCTTTTGTTAATGTCAAATCTGTCAGCTGTGCTTAACAGTTGTCGTATTTGCTGTACAAACATCATACTCCATCAGTTTCAGAAGAACTGGACAAGGAATAGGAAGAATTTGCCAATTGAAGGATACAGAAGGCAGGCCAAAATCCTTTACTTAATTCAGAAATGGGGCCATTTGTATTCTGAAATGAGAAACAGGTACTTCTGATCCACAATGACTTAATTGTGCTTACCCCAAAGAGCTAGATGGCAGGGTAAATAAAATAAAACAAACCCACCTCTATTCTTGACCTCTTAATTACACAAACTCATTCCATAATTCGTGAAAAAGACAGGGCCCCTTTTAATAGCCTCTAGATATCCAAGAATTCAGCTTCTCATCAGTAGGTGGGCAGACTTTGTGCGCTGTGACCCCTTTCATGACTTGACATTCAGAATTCATCTCAAAATGTCATGTTTCTTCCTGAAGCATTCTTCCACCTTATCAAGTTTTAAATTTCTGTTTGTATCAAAATAAAAACCACTTTTAATCTATAAAAATAGAAACCTCTAATCCCCTTTGGAAAAGGGATGGGAATTAGCAGTGCCAAGGATACTTTTGCTCCATTTACATACATCCTTGTCTCTCTGCAAGCTTCTTCTCATGGTGAAGGATACGTGGTAGGGCAGAAGGAGATGTAGATCATGCTACGTTAGCTGGGGAAAGAGCTAATGTGCATAACATTTTAGACTGAGAAGAGCGAATCTCACTTTTTCTAGGCCACCTCATGTGAGTGTTGCGCTTTTTGTGTTGGGAACCTTGAAATGCCAGGTCTCCAGAAGAATGCCTGACCTTGTTGAAAATTCCAGGATAGTCTGAGATACACAAGAGTTTCTCCCATTATGACTGAAACAATTACATAGAAGCTCTTAGGGCTTGTAAAAATTCTCTCCTCAACTCCTACACCTGAAGGTTTCAATACAGAAAGGCACAGTCTGATATTTGAACAGCAATTAACAAAAATGGAAAGTTAAATGTTTTTCTTGAAAAGATTTCCTCTAACAAGCTGCTGTTCTTTTTTACCCACCAGGAACAATGTCAGACTATCCTTTGTATTTTACACTGTGTGGTGAACTTGCAAATGTTACCAGCTGATGTGGAGGAGGCCTTACTTGCTCGTGCTATTAAAGCTTTCACTAAGGCAAGTATCCATTTGTCTAAGATATCATATTTATTTGTTGTAAACCATGTAGGGTAAATCAACAGAGCAGTCCTCTGTGTTAAAAATTACAGAAATTCCTTCACACTTAGTGTACTCACGCTACCTATTTCAGAGTTTGTATTTTATAATAACCAGCCTACATAAAGGATAGGCAATACTCAACAAAATTACGTTCTGTCACTACAGCCTTAGTCCTTTAGTCTCATTTTTCTATTTCTGGATCAATTCCAATTCACGGACTTCTTCACATTAGGGAAAAGATAATTTCTACGTGGTGGGAACAATTAGGCATTAGGAGTAGCCTTTACTACTTGGACTCTTTTCATCAGATGAAGTTATTTTCTAAAATGACATTGCAGTTCAGCAGGTGAAATTATTTGAAAAGAAAGTTAATTGCTTCCTTGTAAATCTACAGACGTGCCACCTGTTAAAACAATAGTGACATTTCTCCTCCCGTTAGTTTGTGTCAATGTTTAGTCAGCAAAAAATTGTAAATACTCAGTATTAAGTACTCCATAACACAACATATTTTCTTTGATAAATCTGAAAACTGATTTAAAAAGTGGTGGTCATCTACATTGCATTTTGCCATATGACATCTATTTAACGGAACTTAATTTTCTCCCTTTTATTAGACAAGCTTTGATTCCGAAAATGGACCCTATGTTTACAATATCTTGAAAAAAGTATTTAAACAAACACTGGAAGAAAAAAGAAAAAGGCTTAAGGAAGGAACAGAAAATCCCTCTTGATTTCTGCATGGCAGTGCTGAAGAATTAGATGGGTCTACCAAATTATTTTGCATTTTCCAGCTACTGTATTTTGTGCTATTTGGTATGATTTACTTCAGGTGACAGTAGTTATTAACAAAACATTTTTTTAGAGGGAGTTTTAGTGATAATTGTTCTATCTACATGGTTCTAACGAACAGCTCCTGTATGACCGTACTGTAGCATTTTGGTTTCAAGTACTAGGCTTTTATTCTGTGAACTGTTCTCTTGTCTTCAGATGTATTTACTGATTTAGACTCCTCTGTCATTGGCAAGCTATGCTATTTTCAAGATACAAGGTTGCCATAAATTCAGTGCCATGGTACATGAAGGTTTAATGGATTGAGTTGATGTTTATGTATTAACATTAAATATGTTTACATTAATGTTACTTGATTTTACTTTGCAGAAAAATAAACACTGACTGAACTTACTAAACTTTTCCTTTTGGAAAATTTAAAACGGGCCAAATAGTGAACAGAGCTTAGGGTCTACTAAGATATTTTTTTTTCTTGTAGTTACCTTAAATAATTTTCACCACTCTATTTCTAAAAGATGTTGCAGAAGAGCAACACCTATTAGGTATGAAGTTATAAAGGTCTTAAGTTAGATTTTTTTTTTAATGGAAGATAGGCTGTGGTATCTTAAATACTTTGAATAAGAGAAAAGTTTTAGTAGTTAAACTTTTATAGACGTTATTTTAAGTGGAAAAAAAAATGTAATTATCAAACATTAAAAAGAATATAGTTCTCTCTGTACTTATGTTCAGCAAAAACTTATACAGAAATGTAACAGCATAACAGTCAAAAATAATCAATGAAAATCTTATCTGCAGTACACTTTGTAGTGGTATTTTCATCTAATAGGACAGAACAACGGGGATATCATCGTACCGAGTTTTTGATGACAGCCTTAGGATTCAGATTAGAACGTCATTTTGGAGATTAACAGTTTATCCAGTTTGATATAATTAAGTGGTTAAATAAGAATTTGTCTGTTTCCAAAATATTTTTATTTAGCACTGTAAATGAATAATATTTAGAGTTAAAAATAGACCAGTTTTAGATACATAAATTATATCTACTTGATCTGTTAGATGGTGATACATCAAATTCAGAGCCAAACAAGGTAGAATCACCTTGAAGTAAGCACACTTGAAATTAAAATCTCGCATACGAATCACATACACGAAAGCAGCTTTGTAAAGAGTCTGTGTAACACAGAATGCAGTTTAGCTTTAGCCAGCGTATCTTAGCAGTTAGACATGGGAAAACAAAGATGCATTTGCAGGTGTCATAGATTCCCAAAGAATTACTTCAACTGTAGCAAACCTACAGTTGAACAGTTCCAAATAGCTAGCATGCTCAGAGCGTAGAGACCAGCTCAGAATTGTTTAAACTAGGATAATTAACAAGGACTGCATATCATTAAAACTAGCTAGAATAATCTTTCTGAATTTAATGTCAAGTGTTTACATTTGAAAAATTACCTACCGGCTGTCCATGCAGATGGATATTGCACAACTGGGTGCTTTTTCACTTAGTATGTTTTTTGGTTCACTGACAAATGTGGTTGTAATTAGCACCAAACTAACCACCCCATATGATTGAAGCCACCATGGGGAAAAAAAAAAAAAAAACACAAGAACAGCCCATCTAAATGGGCAAACTCACAAATAGCAGCATCCTATTAATTAATTTCTCACCTGGGTGATGTAAATGCTTAAATTGCAAACATGCTGTTTCCACATCATTTCCTGATGCAGTAAACCTGACTCACAGATTTGTGTGACAGCCTCACAGCTGTGGGTTATGCGTGGGCAGATTTCTCTTTGTGCTTGTCACTGCCTGGTCATGCTGACAATCCATGACCTCATCCCACTGCAGCAAAATGACCAGGAGCTAGTGACAGCACGGGACAGGAGGACCCCAACTGGCATTTCCAGACTCCTCTGTTCCTCTAGAAAAATCCTCTCCCACCAGAAGGTCACCTCAGCATCAGTGGCAGCTATGAAGTACCCCTCCGCAATAGCCCCCAGAACACCATCTTTAATTGAGCCTTACCACAAAGTCTTGTCAGAAGCGTAGAATCCATAAACCTCAGCCATGCCATACCCGAGAAACCCCTCTGCTGGTGCAGTGTTGCCCATCTCTGTAACAGCAGGACTCTTTGTCTTTGGTCTTCTTCCCTTGTGTCAAGTCCACCTGTCAGCTCACTCCTAACTTGCAGCGAGTTACGGTGACCATCAAAATGTCACTAGAAGAATCCTGAGTAGAAGAACATGCACATTATGTCTTTTGTGACCTTTTCACTCCCCTGCCCATCAGTGAATTGGCATGAGGGCAGCCTGGACTGCGGCAATAGCAGCTTCCTCTGACCCCAAGCAATGCCAAAGGCCTCCTTCCACCATGTCTGCTTGTGCTCTGCCACCTCATACAGCAGTGCACCAGGCAAAGCTGCAGGCACCTAAGTCCGGAGTGTCTTATTTTACCAAAGCTACAAGGGATTCATACAGTGCAGCAGCTGCCCAAGGAGCAAACACACCCTCAGCAGCCGGAGTTCGAAAAGCCTGGGTGGGATTTTGTCCCCACACCAGGCCTAGGTTGGTTCTAAGGTGAGTTCCCATGTCATCAAAGGGTGATGAAAATTTTCATTTTGGGGGTGGCGGGGGTGGAGGTGGGGGAGATGCAGGGAGTAGTTTTTTATATACAAGTCAGCCCTAGTCTACCACTACGAGACTGTCACCTCAAGCATCATGTTGTTATAATTGGTCAAATGCCCCTGAAAGCACACCGCAGAGGAAGATGTAATTCGTCCAAGTGGTTTACAGTAGCCTGGAGTGAAGTTGCATTAACTTTAGTGCCTGAGAGCGTCTGATCCCTCTGCTACCACAAATTCAATCAAAATGAAGGACTTGCCTGGTTCTGCACAACTCGTCCTGCTCTGGCAGCAAGCTGGCTGACTGTGGGCACTACCTTCTCCACTGGCTTTGGGCAAGTCCTGGTTTGCTGGTGAGGTTTCTTTTAGCTCTTTTCTCCAGCCATATAAAGGGAAAATGGAAATACTCTGAAAAACACATGCCAGCTGTCAACGAGGGCTGGAGTGTTCCTCCCAAAACAATTAATCCCTGCAAACCATCACATGGTCCTTGTTAATATGCGTTAACTTTTGGTTAGCCCTGCAGTGGTCAGGCAGGGGGACTAGGTGATCTCTGAAGGCCCCTTCCAGCTGAACCCATTGGTATTCTTTCAGCTACAGGCTGGTTCTAAGTGTTACATGCTAAGGCAACGTGGAACACACACACACACACCATTTTTACCTATGAATTTTCCATACAGAGACAGCACTCATTTACTTTGGATAAGATGTCAACTTCTATCAAATTTGAATTGTAAATGTTTATTCTGCATCTTGGTGAAAACAATTGAGAGTCTCCTCCTGTGAAAAATACAACGGGATCTTTTGTTCATTTTGACTCCTGGATGAAGACAAATCTTTAACTACCAGATAAATTCCTCTTGCCACTTCTCTTACTTGGCTCTACACGTCTCTTGAGAACAGAGTGCTGCTCTGAGGCAAATGCTTGATTTTTTTCTCTCTCCACCCACACAGAACAGTGCAGGAACAAAGAGCTGAGATTTTCCTGTGGCTCTTGGATCAAAATCTATTTATTCCAGGCCTGGGTCTGTCAGCATGTCAACTGTGCATAGCTGACTGCTGACAAAAGATTTCTTCTGTATTACCCCATGTAGTTTCGGGTGCAGATAGTTCACACATATCTAGCTACTTTATAAAGCATTTTGAGAAGGGAAAGAGATCTTAAGTCTCTGATGGCCAGTGACTTCCAGATGCAATATTTGCTTCATGCTTGTGCTTTCAGGTTGCTGGACAACCCATAAAAGCCCATCTAGAAATAATAAATTGAGATTTATTGCTGTTCCTCCTTTTCCCTCGCCTGCCAAACTGCACAGAGCAGAAGAAAAACAATGGGCAATGACAGCAGCTCCCACACGAGCGCAGTGTGTGGCACAGCCTCACTGAAATTAGTAGTAGAGGTTAAAACGAATTCCCTTTGTTTCAGTGACACGGCATAAGAGGTTTCAGTGGCACTACTTGGTCTGCTTTGCACACCTGTTTTCTACAGATGACCATGCAGTCAATTTACTTTTGATTTATGACATATGATAGGGTAGCAGCTTAATAAAAGTAATAATAGCAACTTAAAAAGATAGGACATTCTTTCAACAAATTAACTTAGCAAGAGATGTTTCCCATGTTTGCCAAATGAAAAGTTGCTCTCCAGACAGGAGGCTGGAGATCCGATGGAGATCAAAAGTCCTACAGGACCAATTCTGAGAGGTTTGTTTCCAGCCTGATCAATATTCCCTTTTAAACAATTGCAGAATTTTAGAAAGCAAAGCAAGCTCCCTGCTTCAAGCTTCATACTCTTTAGAGTGAGTACCTGTAAAGGGCCATTCCTCCTTAATGGCATGGAGATGTGTCCGGGAGGTTCAGACTGGGTGTTAGGAAAAGTTTCTTCACTGGTGGCTGGGCACTGGCACAGGCTCCCCAGGCAAGTCATGGTCCCGAGCCTGCCAGAGTTCAAGAAATGCTTGGACAATGCTCTCAGACACATGGTCTGATTTTGGGGTGGTCCTGTGCAGAACCAGGAGTTGGACTCCATGATTCTTGTGGGTTCCTTCCAGCTGAGGATATTCTGATGCTGTCAGCCAACACAAGAGATACTAAAATATGGAAGTATCTAAAAAAAGAACCCGACATTCAGGAGGAGACACGTGAGACACTAGCTGGGTATTTGAAGCTGAAAACTTAGGTAGAAGTCAAGATCCAAAAGTAGCACACAGGCTGGGAAGGAATTCCATGAAACAGGTTACTGCTTCACCCCTGAACCAGCAAAACAAAAATCAGACCGAGTTTTTCTTAGCCGCTACACCTACCAGTGAGGAAATTCACCATGCCAGCAGTTTTGCATCTAAGAAGGCAGAGAGGTGCAATACTGCAGAGGTCTTTTTCTGTGCAGCTATGACTTAGAAGCACGAGAAAATGTATCACCACGACCCTTTGTGACAGCTGTCCGCACTGCCCGCCAGAACTGCCTGTGCTGGAAATGCCACACCGCAGACACAGCAGCAAGTGCCGTCCTGCTAAAACCCTGCAGCGAACCTGGGACAGTCTGATGGCAGCTGGGAAAGTGCTACATGCTGCCAGGTGTCAGTGCCTCGTGCTAGCACAACACAGCACCGGGGAGCCGCTAACATCCCGAGCCTGGCTGAGTACCGGGGAGTATCAGCGCCAACAGGGTGTGAGTCCACCCCGCTGCCCCCTACATTTCAGTTTGTGGAGTTTCTGTACTGCTGCCTCGGACAAGTTTTGGTTCCCGCTTTGTTTTTCCTAGATCTTTATTACAAGATCTCAGAATATCCTCTAAACTGTCACGGCAGAATTAGAGAGAGCTTTAGATTAAACAGTTAATCTTCATGACTGCAGAGAGGTCCTGAGTCAGCTGCTGAATCCTCCACATCACCTGGCCGTGGCCAGCACAGTCACTCCTCCAGGGTCAGAGAGCAAAGCTATGCACCTGCACACAAACATTTCATGTGCCCTACCGCCAAGGACAGTAGGGAAGCAGACCACTCCTGGGTTTAACTTGGGTCTAGAGGCCTTTGTTCAAAGAAGTTTGTCCCTCCGCTAGCATTTCCTCACCTTTGGCGACAGCAAGGAAAGAAAACAGGATCCCATAAGGGAGAAACCTCTTCCTATTACCTCATCTTCTGCTTTTCAAGGTCTCACCTACCACAGTCCTGACGAGGCTTCAGTCTCATAATTACCTTCAGTGAAGCTTTTGCTTCAGCTGATAGAGGTGACACCGTCAGGGCAGCTACAGCTATGGGACAGAGACAGTCTGGAGGTGCTCCATCTCCTACAGCACCCGGGCTGGCAACCTGCGAGACAGCAGGAAAAGACCAACCCTCTTCCAGTGGCTTCTGGAGGGGAATGGATAGGGACCAATGTATTATGAACAGTGGAATAAATAGACTTATTTATGGGACACAATCAAACAACCTGTTTTTTTCTCCCCTACTTTAATTAAACTCCCAGCTTCTATGCTCCCTCTGCTGGTTACGGACACGTGCCAGCTGCAGTACACTGCTAAATGATAAACTCCAGTTTCCAATACAGCCTAAGGCTTGGGACTAATCTTTCGAACACCTTAGAATCCTTAAAAATAGGTTCCTACACCTATTCAGCTATTTTACGCTTACACTTTTAGTATAAATGTTGAGTCAAATTATCTGTATACAAGCACACAAAAAAAGAAATCTAATGCGCGTACCCATTTTGCAAGGGATCTATTCAGTTCCAGATAGGCTCAAGAAAATGTGTAGATGTGGTTCCTTCACCCTTTAAACTGACTCAAAATGGCACCCGATCTAAAAAGAACCAACACCAAAAAAAACCACACACCAAACCAACCAAAAAAAAACAAACCCAAAAACAGACAGGCCAACCCTAATCCCCAAACAAACACACACACACAAAGAGAAAAGAATGTGAACATCATTGACACAATCCCATCCTGTACATCCTGACTAAGCTACCCTAGTGTGCACTAATATGGCCGTATTTCTCAGCAAAATTACCACTAGTCCATTTGCCTCCCCTGCTTCAATAACATCAGTACTGTCTTTAAGACAACACTGAACCATTTACGAGGACATCAGAGATCTCACTTGTCTCTACACCCTCGTACTAACCAACTGGTAGAGGACTTGACATAAAAAGCCACACCAACCTACTTCGTCTGCCAGCCAGAACTTGGAAAACTCCTTTGAGATCCCCTACATACCACAAAGCCAATAAGCAGAGTACTGCCCTGTGGCCTCAAAGCATCTTTGCTGAGCTTGTGCTTGTGTACTGGAAGACGCACTGTGATTACACCCACCCCAATGGTCAGGCAGAGCAGGATACATACCTATTAGCACAATAAGGCTTCTGACAGTCCTGATAACTGTTTATTGTGGCATTTCTTGCATGCCATAATATTACGTTAGAGATTCAGTATCTTTTCTAAGAGAATGGCACAACTGTAGTTATTAGATTTTAATGTTAGGCAAGCTGCCCTTCCGCAGCCAACAAAACCTTCCGAATAGATTTAGGATGCCTCACTGATAACAACTTTATCAGTGGTACAAGTGACCACAGAATTATGGTTGAGTTCTGAGAAAGAGTTGCCTAAGCTTAAGAAGATTCTTTTAACTCTTCAGGTAGATCTATTCTCAATCCCTAAATACTTTTAAAGATTAAACATACACCGAGTTACTCAAAAAAATGGAGAAGTGCGTGGTTACGGGAAGGGCTTCTATGTAGGCCAGCAGGTAAAGGCCTCTTTTTCAAAACCTACCCCGACTGTGGGCAGCATAAGGGATGGGTCTAAATAGCCTGACTCCAAAGTCTCAAAAGGAAGAATCCATCCAGATAGCAAATAATTGGTGTTAAAAATTCCATTGCCAAGAAGGGTTTCATGTCTCAGAAATTAGTAGGTGGCAAGCTATTAAAAATGAGTGGATGTTAAAATACTACCCATCTCTGACAGACATCTACGTATGTATGTCTTGAAAGGCACAGTTTCCATTTAAGTATTCCACTGAACATTTTGTCATAGCATGTAATTTTTTTCCCCGAAGTTTTATTTAGTTTGCCAAAAAAATACCTTTTTTACATCCATTAAGGAGGATATGACCTCAATAACTATCTTTTTTAATTACATCTGATTTCTATTCTATTGGACAAGTGAAAAATGACCTGGTGCCATGGAAATGTTAGTCAAGTCCAAAACTCAGCTCATATTTGTGATTCCCTCTATGTACCAGAGACGGCAACATCATCCAGCTCTTTCTCCTGCCATGCCGATGCCAGGCGTGTTTCCGCAGCACTTTTTGGCCTGCACTTACAGAGTGAAGGACACGATGCAAATGCTGTGGCTATCAGGTCAGCTCCATAAACCCGCAGCACCGTGGGACTGATACCTGCCCCTGCCTGATCTATCCAAGCGATCTGACCTCCGTGCTATTATAAGGGTCAGCCAATGTCAGCTAAGTAATAGTATGTTGTATCCTGGACTTTCATAAGTTCGAAGGACAATTGGTGAGTTTCCTTACATTGCAATGAATTCTACCAGTTTCAATGATAATTTGCATATAGGCAGTGAATGGCTTCCAAGGACTGAAATGGTAAAGACAAAGAATGAAAAAATACCATAGTTTGAAACAGAAAAATAGCTCTGATTCAGCTCTAACGTATCAAACACCAAACAGTGAATATATCACTCCTTGAATCCTGGTTGCATTGCCGCCCCACTGCACACTAAGAAAAGGGCTCTACTGAGAGAAAAACTTATTCCACACTAATTTAGAGTACAGAAAATTCAAAGAGAATGTCCTACATAATAACACGAAGCAGAAAACCGTTCAGTGTTGGCAGTAACACTGGCTGACTGCAGTAGATGTTGCAAATAACAGTACTTCCCACACAAGATTTCCATGCACTCCTATCAATACTTCCCCTCACATGCCTAGTTTTACACCTGCACATCCCATCTCAGTTACAGAGCACACCTCCTTAGAGCATCCTCTGCTAGTCTTGCACCACGCACTACAAGGACACAAAGATCATGGAAAAGGAGGAGGACTAGAGACGAGAGTAGCAACAGGCCGCTGGTGGGAAACAGGGATTACAAAGTATTTGCAAAATGTACCAGTGACTAGAAAGCTCTGACGAGGTTACAATCAGACTGAACGTTCAAGCAAGCATTTTGTCTTCATTTCCTAGCATGGTGCCTCACCTTTTATTCCTCTTGGTTTCCCTGGGAAAGGTTTGAATGAGAAAGATGGGGGAAAATAACTCTCCTTAACTACTGCGCTGAGGCCTGCTGGCTGCACTCCTAATTTCTATGTAATTTACATGGGTTTGCTGCATATTAAGTTTATGTATGTCAGAGACTTCAATGCCAAATCTTCAGTCCTGTGTAGGAGGAATGTCCAAAGTAAGCAAAACACAGTAATACCAGCCAGCTCAGCCCCAGAGTTTCTATCAGGCCCACAGATAACTGTGGGTTGGGCTAGAGATGACAAAAGATCAAACATAATTCAAACATAATTCAATCAGGTATTAACATCCCAAAGAAGCTATGTCTGATCAGTGTGCGTGCACACAGGCACTCTACCCACCTGTTTATGGCTATACCTCTTCACTTACCTTGATTTTTTTCAGTCATTAATCTATTAATTCTGATTTCCTAGTTCATGTGCAACATATGACGTACTTAACAGTAGAAGAGAAATGTCTTATGTGATTTCTACATTCATCTGAAAGCAGTGAGACGAGTGTCCTGATAAATATGCTGGCCTTACTGACGGCAGGGGTTATGCTTATTGGAGACTTAACACCGGACACAGAAGCCCTTGATGCATTTCAGCATCTGCCAGTAAATCCCCCCGAAGCTAGCTACTGGAATGTTCCTCACCCAGACGCCATGTTAGCTTTCAATGTGATCCCGTTCTCTAAAATGAGTTTTAAAGAGGGTTAGCGATAACAAAATAAATATTGCTAACGAGGTGTAGGCTGACTTTCTGAAGAAGCTTTCAGCACAAGGTAATGAAAATGTGAATTGAAATGACTGAACAAAAGACACAATTCTAAATGAAAAAATACAGGCAATAAAGTAATTGACCACCCCAAGGAACTTGTCTTGCATTGAGATTCAAAACTCTTAATTAGAGCAACAGATGCTGGCCTGTTTCAACATCTCTGTGTGCTAAACGCCCGAGAGAGTGCTTAAATCAAGACCAAGGTGTTCCAACAGAAAGGAGAATGTTCTGGTGAAACAGAGTGACTTTGCACACGGGCTCCATGAGATCAGAGATGCAGAAGAACCGATTAAACTGTCAGCATGACAAAGAAGGGAGCTGCTGCTGCCATGGTGATGTTACTACAGAGACCAGGACACAAAGAATGGTTCTAGAATGCCAGTACCAGGCTGCCAGCAAAGAGGGGCTGAGGCAGCAGCCAGGAAAGGCCTTTCTCGTGGTGAAACGCCACCATGGAAGCTTTAAGAGAGGCGCTCTTGTGCCCCTGGTGTCTGGAGCTGTTCACCCCTCCGGTCCTGGTCCTGTCCTGCGCACACAACTTCTGCAAGCAATGCCTGGAAAAGATTCTAATTCACCAGAACTGCCACGATGTCAATGGCCATTTCCACTGCCCCCTGTGCCGCAAAGTAAGTAGGGCTGCCCTGTGTCCTCTGGGGGAGCTGGGACTTCTTGTGGTTAGGAGACTTCTCTTGTCATTTCAAGTGGGAGCTACGCCCCAACTCTTCACCAGCGGGCCACAGCTCTTGCAAGGAGTACCGTGCCACACCATAGGTAAAGGAAAGGCACAGGTCACTCCCCTGTTCCTTAATAGTGTGGCACCCGTGTCAATCGTCCCTTCAATAGCATCAACTATACTCAGAGGCAAAGAATGGGCAGGAGCCTCAGAGTTAAATTACATGTTTAAATGAAATGGCTACGTAGGTATTTCTGTGCTATTTCACCGTGGTTCAAAACCACGCGTTCAAAACCAAGCGTTCAAAACCACGGTGAAATAGTGCAGAATGGACTAAATAAATAAATATGGTGCATCTTTCTACGTTATACCAAATTATCAAAGAAACAAGCCATTCCCGTGTCCCTCAATCTATTTTACTATTTTTCTCATTTGAAGGTAATTTATTTGAGAGGCAGAGGAATCGTCAGCCTGCTAAGAAACAGGCTAGTTGAAAACATCCTGGAGAAATTTAAAGATGAACTTGAAAAAACCTGTGTGCAGGAGAAAAAACAGTTCTCCCAAATGTGTGAAGAACATGGGGAAAACCTGAACTTGGTATGAATTTTTATCTACTCTTTTTTACTTTCAGTAATTTGCACACTTTCCGTCCTGGATGTATCAAGCACATACTAAATAAAAAATGTATATTTACTAGAAGTTTTAGTGGAAAACCAATACTTAATGAAGGCCTTAAACATAACAAAGTCCTTACAATACCAAAATATATAATATTAATCTATCTCTTTTTATTCCAATATAGAAAAATCAGTGAATACTGACTATTGTTAAGATTTCCTTACCCAGAATAATTTTATCTACCCTACTAATTGCAAGCTTTCTGCAGCCACTTGCAAGCAGCTTCGTAAACTCCAAAAGAGCTGTAACCTTTCCTAAAAATCAAGCTCTGCCTTCTAGACTGAGTAACTGCAGAACTAAATCTATTCCTATTGAGGATGACCAAGTGGTGTGTCATCTTTGCCTTTTCTAAGCAACATGCCAGAATGATTAAAAAGGGCCAGAATTCCCTTCCATAATTCATACCCAATACTCTGTTTCCCTGTTATCTACTAATGAAGTTAGCTGCAAAAGCCACAGTTGCATGGCTAGAGGTTAAACAGGAGCAGTCCCACTGAAATCAGATCTCTGAGAGGCCAAGCTCTCCTTCCTCAAGTCAAATAGTTTGGTCATTCTACTGCCACTGCAACATTGTCACTCAAGCTTCTCATTCACATACTACAAATAATTTAAAGTGTGGCTGCCTTCTTGCTTGCTCTTCATTCTTACATTGCCATGCCAGTATCCCCTGCTGCTGCACCAGTGAAGCCATTGCTCACCGCTTTTCACACAGGTCTCTGCCTTTATCATTCGTGATAAGGCATGAAAAGCCCTTCCTGAACTAACCCCCCGTTTTCTTTTCCCTATAAAACATGTAGTCTTGGGTGTGCTGGTAGCAAAATTCATGACACAGAGGAAGGCAGTACATTTCTTTGGACAGCTACCAAGTGGCATGTAGTTTGGCAAAATTTGTATCATCTATGCCGTACTGCAAATATCAGTGGAACAAACGCGGTGTAACAGCAGTCGTTGTTTGGAAGACAAACACGGCAGCACCACCAGCAGTACGCAGTTCTGGCAGTTCTAACAGTAGCTGATAGCAGGCAAACCACCAAGCTACTTGACTCGTACTGCTTTTATATTTGTGTGTTTTTTTCCTCTCAGATGTGTCTGACTGACGATGAGCCAATATGCGCCACCTGTAAACTCTTTGGAAAACACAAAGACCACAACGCTGTTAAAGTATCAGAAGCTTACCGGGGAAGAAAAAATGAATTTATAAAAAAATTACACTTAGTTCACAAGAAATCTGAAGACGCTAGGAAGGTACAAGTGCCATTAGCAGTAACAATAGCAAAACTACACGCTCCCTGGATAGATTAGAGAGCTACGTCTGGATTCTGATGGCAGACAGTCAATTTGTGGATTTCATAATAGAACTGAACAGTTCACTTGAAAGGGAGCTTACAAAGGCCATTGAGTCCCCTGCCTGAGCACTGCAGAGCTAGCCCAAAGTTAAAGCCTATTACCGAGGGCACTGTCCTGTGCCCCTTGGGCACCCGCACCCTCCCAGAGGCCTGTCCCGGTGCCTGCCCACCCTGGCAGTGAAGAAACATTTCTCCATGATCCCCCAGATCCCCCCTGGCACCTCCCGCTCCCTTCCCCTCCTCAGGGAGCTGCAGGGCGCAGCCTGGCCGCCTCTCAGCCTGCTCTGCCCCGGCCTCCTCAGCCTCCCCTCGTGGCATGCACCTCAGCCCTCCCTTCCTCCAGCTTTTGGGTTCCTTCACGGCCTTTCCAGGTAGTGGAGCCCACGGCCGCACACAGGTTTGGGGTGAGGCCGAAGCAACGCTAACCATAGCGAGAGAATCACCTCCTCTGACCAGCTGGCCGTGCTGTTTATGCTGGCTGATGTACCCCAAAAGAAGATGTACACAAATTTTCCAAGGAGGTTTAGGCCATACAAGATAAAATTGCAAGGCAGGAGGAGAGAAGAACAAATTCTAACCTAACGGTAGATTTTGGCCCTGGCCAGACGATGCGCTCTGTCTCTCCTTCACCTAGATGTGACGTGAGATACGATTACCAAAGCTATACCCATGTCTTCAAAATTTGGTTGGGTTCATTAAATGGATGGAGAAACATACGCATTGGTCCAACTCCTGGCTCTGCACAGGACCACCCAAAAATCAGAGCATGTGTCTGAGAGCGCTGTCCAAATGCTTCTTGAACTCTGGCAGGCTCGGGGCCGTGACCACTGCCCTGGGGAGCCTGTACAGTGCCCGACCACCTCTCAGTGAAGAACCTTTTCCTAACACCCTCCCCTGTCGCAGCTCCATGCTGTTGCCATGGATCCTAACGTTTCAAAAGGCATTTACAATTATTTATATTTTCATTTGCCTTTGAGCACTAATGGGTGCCGTAATTGTTTAGAGCAGAGAACCTACAAGGGGTATTGTATTTTGGAAGTTAAAAATGCACTTGTCTATTCTAAACTTGACTGCTCAGAGACATGATTATGATGTAACGGCTTTTCATCAATTTATTTCACTCAGGAAAGTGAAAAGCTGATTAATGAATTAACAGCTGATGCGACTGACACCAAGGTAATGATTGACATGGTTGGAACTGGTTTGCTGAAGGCCGTATTGTACAGAATGGCTAAACTGCACTCCAAGTTACACAACGACTATTCTACAAAACTGGAGACACTGCAAGTGATCTCAAAAGAAGCTGAAGCTTCTGGACAGCTTTATCATCAAATGGAAACCCTCCTGGAACAGCATGTAAATTCTCTACAATTTCTGCAAGAGGACAAAAAGCTCAAGGAAAAAATTGAAAAAATGCCAGAAGGAAAAGCTTCCTATCAGGATCCACCAACGTACAAAATTTCAGTGAAACAGTATTTTGAAGAGCTCATCAAAGGAATTAACATCAATGATTATCTCTCCAAGGCATGCCAGGTGATAACAAGTACCACTGACACAGCCGAGACGTGCGGATCGGAATACCCTGCCTCTGTTTTTTCAGGTCAGAGTCCTGATCAATCCTTCTGCAAACAAGTACTGCAACTATTTGAGAAGTCAACTGCTATCGACCAAGATAATTTTGAAAATGCAGTTCCATCCATACTGCAGCACTGAGGTGAACACCAGCACTGAAAAGTTAGCTTTTATAGATTTGCTGAAAGGATGAATTAAAGCAAGATCTCCTAACATTTAGCTTTCATTTCCCAGTCATATCTGCTGCCTATGTATTCCACCAAACAACTGAAAATCACCTTGAAATATGAACAGAATGAGAGGTATCTAATGTCTGCGCTCTGCTGCATTCTTTCTTGTACCACCACAAATTAGTAACTGGTTGGAAGGTGGCAGTAAGAGAGTAGCCTAAGACAGTAACACAGGCTGCCTAAGCACGTGGATTTCGAGATGGCAGACAGAAGACTGCACCCAACATGATCTGTGAATAAAGCCTCCTTCCTCTGACAGCTGCAAATGCTTTGAGCTTACTCTCTATTAAAAATGTAATTCACATCCCAAACCCTAAATTTGAGCTTTAAACCACAAACACCGTTAATTCCTTATAAACCTACCTACTAAGGTAAGCTGTAACTTCTATAAGGGAATTACAAAGTAATTTAAAGTTGTTTTAAAATGATAAATGCTAGGCTACTACACTTCATGTATTGGTTATCTGCCTGATCATTTTTTTTCCAGTGGTGAAGCAAAGAACAGTTAACGATACGTTCATATGAATTCATTTTTTAAACTGCAGGTATGGGGCCTATCTACCACTTTTTTTCCTTACATCAGTTCTCTACATTCCTTTGCTAACTAATACAAAAGCATTTCTGCTTCTCAAGGTAATTTCTGCTCAATTTCTACATATTTTAACTTTGGAAAAATGCAAAGTTGTCAGACTGATTTTCCCTTGACTCTTCTGGTAGTATCAGAACTACTTTTTGGAAATCTACCAAACACAGGACATGTCAAATGCTATTTCTACTATCAGAAAAGAAATCCATGGGGCTCTGGAGATCGTTAGGTTGTACACATGGAAGGATTTCCTTCTAAAATGTCCTTTCAGATCAGGCCCAGGGCTGGTACTGATCGCAGCCCTGACCCTGAAGGCTTACAGATCAGCCCTGCACGCCCACACCCAGTACCAAACCTCCTTGTTGCTAGTGAGGGTGAATGATGAGACTGAGTCAAACTGTGAGAAAGGCTTCAGTTGTTATTTGTACATTACTAGATAATGGAAAATCCAGAAACAAATGGAAAATGGGTTTCACTAGATCCAATGCTGTGTGAACATTCACTTCTACATTAGGCTCAGACAGTTCCCCAGCCTCAACATTGCCAGGTCTTCTGGCACCTTTTTCACTTTTACTACTCTGTCTTCTCATGTTATGTAATTTGCAAAGGCACGTGAACCAGCATTTTTTCTTACATGTCACTGCTTCACAGAATGAATAGAACTGGGACCAACCACAAATTTTATCAAGCTTTCATCACTTCACTTAGACCCTGACAAGGTGCTTCCCCAAGGTGCTCCTCAGGTGCTGCTTCATTGTAATGTATACTGTGTTTAAAAGGTAAACTGAGCTTCACAAGACTAAGGTTACAACTTGTAATCACTTGCTGCTGCCATCAAGCAATGCTTTACAAGTCAAACGTTCAGAATAATGTCACTGTCATTTCTGATCGTTTACATTTAGCTTAACAAAAGCTCACTTACGGTATGAGGAAATCCTCAGCAGCCAGTGGCACGGTACCAGCTGCTTACTGCCTCTACCAGCCAGGGCCGGAACTCAAGCTTTCTACATCATCTCTTTTCCAAATAACTTTATTTAACAAGTTTGTCATAACAAGTGGTTTATACATCTGAATTCCTTTCTTTTGTACTCATACCAACTGTGTTTGTCCGTATCGTTTGCTGTCAATATTTTATATGCTGTGGTCCACTTTTAGCTGGGGAAAAGACTTCAAACTCTCCAATTACTATCTGTCCTAAATAAATGCAGAGTAAGGTGAGCAGAACTATTTGGCACTACCTTGCAAAATCAAAAATTCTTCCTAGGATATTACACAGCAAGACACATAGTTTCAATGTCCCTTAATCAGCTTCAAAATAACTACTACAATTGAAAGTCTCCCACTTGTCCAAAACTATGTGCATTCCAGTGAAACAGATAGACTGGCATTTCTTGTTAAAATACAAGACATCAGTTCATCAAAAAGTGTTAAAATTATTCACTTTCTGAAGAAAAAATGCCACTTCAACAACTGTCTGGTGTTTGATTGGATACGCTGTGGAATTGTTCTGGTTTCTAAGCCAAAAACAATGTCACTTTCTAATTATGGGTATAATGAAAAACGGCCACCCATGAATCAGCTTGCATCTCGCAAAGCGGCAGGCCTGAAAGAACACCATCAGGCCGTTAGTATTTCCTGCTCTGAAAATAAATGTGTCATCTATAGAATGTTTCATTTTTGAAAAATGCCTCTGTATCCCTTCTTGTTTATCTAACAGCTGGAATTGACTTCCTTATTGTAGCACTTTGCTCTGCTAGCAAATCCTGTTCCGTCCAGCAATCCTCACTACAGACAGTATAATATGTAAATTACTAGAAACGTGTTTTTGAGTTTACAAAATGCCTCTTAGAACCTTTCTGAACATAACTCCTGAAAAATAAAACTTCATAATGACTACTTGTGATTTTTTTTTGTCTCTGCAAGAACAAGAATTATTACAGTGCCTGGGCATAATACAATGGTAAAATAGCATCTCACTGTGGAATGTTTTAATCGGCCAGTCATCTTTTCTGGGTATTCGTACCCCATCTTGTGACCTACCGTGGAAGTGCAGCAGCTACAAAAGAGACCCTCGTGCCCGGTTAGAGACCTGAGAGAAGGTTCTCACCTTAACAGGGGCTGCAGCTTCTGTATTCATCAGAAAAGGAGTCAAATTTCTCCTAAAAGTACAAATTGAAAAGTAATTTAGTAGCTGGCAGAATTTATGTGTCAAAGTTTTACCTGAACAAGGATGAAAATTGCATTTGGGTTCGCCTTTTAGCTGTTGAGGCATCAGTACTTGTTTTTTTCCAGACGCAAAACAGCGGCGTTACCCAGGAAGCTGTGAGGTCAGACTGGTTCATCTGTTTGTTGCTCTGACCTCTGAAAACAAGGTCCCATCTTCCCTTCTCATATTTGTGATAAGAATCATTATTTGTGAAGTAAGATGGGACAGCACGCTCATAAGAGCGTTGCCATATGAATTCTAAACTTTTACAGAATTGTTAAGCACTCACAAAAGCTTCATTATTTACAAAATTTCTCAGAATAGAAAAGTGTATTTACAAAGGCTGAAAAGACTTCTCTGTGCACATGCACATTTTTTAATGTATCTTTATCTTACTGATCTTGTCAGAACTGAGACACAGAAAAGAGATCTGTGTTTAAAGGCTGTTTTTAAACACAGCATTTTCCTCCTTGAACTTTTACTAGTCCAGAAAACTGGCACTGAGGCTGAAGGACCACCTCTCCTCTGAAAGACTACTGTGTGCCCTACAGGCCCTGCATATCCCCACAACAGTAAGAAACTAATCAGGAATGTACCTCAAAAAGATACCTTGATTAAGTAACAACACACTGACATAACACTTCCAAGTCAGATTGCTTCTTTACGACAAAACCAAAAAAACAGGATTAGAGAGAAAAACAAAGAAACTTTGAAAAAAAAATAAATCCAAAACAAAAAACCAATGGTGTTGAAAGCAAGCTAGAGGTTTATCTTATCCAGCTGTAGAGACAAGTAACATGAAAACAGGACTCACCTACAAGGGTGGCAGGTGCAAAAGACAGTCTAACCCCTTCTCAGCAAGGAGCGGCACAAACTCATTACTCGGGGAGCTCATTGCAGCAGCAGGGAAGGCTGAAGGGGTAGGAGGGTGAGGAAGAGTGACTACATGCACCATGCTTGACTGGGTGCGTCCTGGTCACGGGGTATCGTTTATCAGAGAATGTTATCAGCGAAGCAAATAAAACATCAGTTCTGTTGCTCATTCAACCATCTACTCAAAGACACTACAAAAATATGATGAAAATAAAGCCTGTCAATGTCACGAAGGAGAGAATCATGGACTCACGGAACATCCTGAGTTGGAAGGGACCCATAAGGATCATCGAGTCCAGCTCCTGGCACCGCACAGGTCTACCCAAAAGTTCAGACCATGTGACTAAGTGCACAGTCCAATCTGTTCTTGAATTCAGACAGGCTCGGTGCAGTGGCTACTTCCCTGGGGAGCCTGTTCCAGTGCGCAACCATGCTCTTGGTGAAGAACCTCCTCCTGATGTCCAGCCTAAACTTCCCCTGCCTCAGCTTCACCCCATTCCTGTGGGTCCTATCGCTGGTGTTTATGGACAATAGGCCACCTGCCTCTCCACTCCCCCTTGTGAGGAAGTCGTAGACTGCGATGAGGTACCCCCTCAGCCTCCTCTTCTCTAGGCTGAACCAGCCCAGTGACCTCAGCTGCTCCTCACGTCTTCCCCTCTAGGCCCTTCACCATCTTCCTTGCCTTAGAGAGAAGCCACCGTTCAATTCCAGGAGGCTAAGAAGGCCTCAAAGAAAGCTGCCTGTACGTTTTCTGCACTAATCCTGAACTATTTCTCAAACCCTCAGCAGCTTGCCAAAGACATTGTTTAAGTGATTAAACCAGGTAGGCCACTCCGTTACGGCTGGTGTTTTTGTTACTGCTGTTTTTATTTACCCAGTGCAGTACTACTTGGCCACGTGCGCCACTCTGGTGGCACAGTGCACCGGGGTTTAGGCATTATCTCCAGGCTCCAATCTTCACCGCTGGCCTTTGGACGTGCAAGCGCCAGCCTCAGTCTCCAGCTCATGAGAAGCCAACACCAGAGCGAGGCACGGGCCTCAACCAAAATGGCCACGGCTCGGGCCGGGAGATACGCTCACAGACGGCGGGGCAGCACCGAGCACGGCCGGGCCCGGGCACCGCCCGGGACACCGGGCACCGCGACGGGGTCCGAGCTCGGTGAAGGGAGCGGCGCGGCCCTGCCCGGCCCGGCCATGACCCAGCAGCACCGGCCCGGCAACGCCCAGCAGCGGCCGGGCCGCCGCAGGGCCCTGTAGGCCGCTGCCCGCGCTGTACCGCCTGGGGGCGCCATCTTAGGGCTGCCCCCGAAGCCCTTCAAATAAATGGCGGAGGGAGGCGGGCCTCTCCGTCCCCCCGCCCAATGACAAGCCAGCCCTCCGGGCGGAGGCGGTGCCGCACGGCCTGCTGCCCAATGAGCGCGCGGGGAGGCAGATGATGGACGCGTCGCCCGGCGGCGCTCGGAGGCGGGGCTCGCGGCCCGCCAGCCAATGGTGCGGGCGGAGGGGGGCGCGTCGCGCCTTCCCGTGGTGCCCCGCGGCGATCGGCGGCAGGAGCGGCCGCGACTCCATCCGGGTCCCGGCGCGGCTCCGGGTCACCCTGCCGCAGGTACCGGGCGGCGCCGCGGGGTAGCCATCGCGCCGCGGGGCCGGGTGGGGGGCTGGAGGAAGATCGAGGGGGGTTGGGCCTAGGCCCCGCTGGGCGCCGCGGAGGGCCCGGCGCAGCCGTACGGGCCGGATGGGGGCGGGGCGCGGCCTGCGGCGGCGGCGGCACCTCCCGGGGCCTCCCAGCGGGGGGCGGGTGTCAGCGCGCCCGTCCCTGCCGCCGCTCACCGAGCCCGGGCCGCCCCCGCCCCGCGCCCCCCGGCCCCCCAGCCCCAGTGGCAGGCCCGGAAGTACCGCCCTCCGCCTCTCCTGACTGGCGGGCCGGGCTCGCCGCCCGCCGCCGATAGGCCGCGGATGCCGTCAGCGCACGGGTACGTCACTTCCGCTCGCAAGGGCTTGCGGGCGGGGGGGAGGCCCCGGGGGGAGCGGGCGCCGAGGGCCCTCAGGGGGCAGCGCCGGGGGGCAGCGCCCAGGCCGCGCGGCGGGGACGGGGCCGCGGCGCCGACCGCTGCTGGCCCCGGGGCCACCCCACGGCGGCCTCGGCCCGCCCAGCGCGCCCCAAGGCCCAGCGGCGCGCCTGCGGCGTGACTCGGGTACAGGGGGGAGCGCAGCCTGCGGGCCCGGGGGGCTGCGGCGCGCTGGGAGCCGGGGCCTGCCCTCCCTGGGGGGCTGCCCTCCGGGAGGGCGGTGCTCTGCGGGCAGGCTTTTCGTTATAACGCAGGTCTCTTAAAGGGGACGGAGAAGTGGGCTCGAATACGCGCATAGCGTCGTGCTAAAAGGTTTAAAACCCTAAAATAGCCCCCGGGGGAGGGACCCACGGGGAGCATCGAGTCCCACTCCCTTCGTGATGCACGTGGCGTCCTCCGGCAGGGTTACTCGGTTATAAGCTGGGGTCAGAGTTAATGGCGTAGGAGAATGCAAAAACATGAATTTGTCCTTTGGAAAACAATAACGTTTGCTTAAGTTCCTTAAGGATATTTAATAAATAGAGCATCATTTTTCTACTTCAAGTGCATTCTCACCCCCAGCTGCCAGGGGGACTTCACTGAAGCAGTTGTATAGTTGTCTCCCCTTGTCAGGGTTGACCCGTGCTGTTTGCATGTTAAATAACCTAAAGTTACCCCAGGGCTTACCTATGGTGACTCCTCAAGCTTTCTAGGCTGCTCAGCTTCATGAAGGAATTCAGTAATTTATTTATTTATTTATTTTTGCCCTGCAGTAGCCATCTTCATTAAGATGAACTGAATGAACAGCCATGGGGCAATTTATATTTCTCTAAATTGTTGGTTGCAGCTTCTCTGCTTCACTTCTCACCAAATCTCTTGAAATGCAACATCAATTTCTATGGGTCACGCTGAGAAGTTATTTTGTGTAATAAGATTAGAGACTTGGCAAAAGGAAATGTTGATAAATCAAATTACTTGCTTTGGTTCCCTACTACTGCTACTAACACCACCAAGGAGAATCCTTGTTTTTACCTTCATTTTGATAAATGAATTCTGTGTCTTCCTCTGTTGCTGAGTAGTGGAAACATTCCTTTCCTAAATAAAAGGCTCCCATGATTTATAATAGGCAATAGCTAATTATATTAGCAATTAATATAATATAGCATTTTTGAAAACGTGTGTATTAGCACCATTATTGGCTGAATACATGCATTTATATTAACATGCAAACTTGAAGCCAGACAAGTTGTCTGTAACATGCTCTCCTAATAAGTAAAAGGATTTTTTCCTTAATTATTCTTTGGAAGTGATACTGTTTTGGTAAATTGGAGCAGTATCAGTTAGCAGTGAGCTTTCGTGTTTAAAAAAAGTTCTCTATTTCTTCCACTTTTTTCCCCCCAGTTGTCTACATTCTGATAAATTAACCTGCCTTGTAGGAACAAAAGCATAGCTCACTTACTAGTAGTGAATCATAAGCGACAAATACAGTGAATAAATTCACGTCTGTATACTGATAAACGTACATTCCTGTTTGAGGCAGGAAGAATTGAAGTGGTGGCTTCCATTCAGAAGTGCCTTGAGACCTACACGGCATTAGCAGTTGTAGCTAAACCGAGGCATGCTCGTGTACATATTTCTATTGCCAAAGTACTGGCTGACACATTTTCATAAATCCTTTTGAATATAAGACATTTTAGGGTAATCGTTTTCTTACTGTGAAGTATTACCTCACATTACTGAGGCTTTAGCCAACATTCCCCACTTGTATGCTGAACGTGAAACCTGAAAATGATTCTTCTGTCATGTAACGTACTCTCAATCAACAGGATCCAGAATTAACGTGTCTGCAAAAGATGAGGTCAGTTTGCATCCTGTAAAGACATTCACTGGCTTATTTTTCAATAATCTCTACTTCTAACAACTTTATGTAGATAAATGTGCATGTATACGTTCTTAGAAAGTATTTATAAAAGCTTAAAAGCCTCCGGAGGCTTTTCTTCAGTCTGCTTTGTCAACTGAAATAATGCAGGTGCTCTGCTCTGCCGTGGCTGTGCCATAGTAAGTAGTCAACTGTTTTTCTGCGCTGGAGCCCTGATTATGCATGGATTTGGACACGCTACATCTGCTTTTTTATTTGTCTTTATTAAACAGTAAACTATTTCTCCAATGTGATTACTAATATTATTTTTTGAAAAGTGGTGTTGTGTATGCATACAGCAAGAGGCAACTTGTATAAGTAACTGAAATATGTTAACAGTACTAATTTTTGACTAGCGTAGAAAGAATTAAATTAGGAATATGATCATTTATATAGTCTAATTCCAGAACTGAAGAATTATGATCACTTCGATATAAATGGCTTATTTCTGATGTAAAAAATTTGAGTACATACAGAAGATGCTGCGATTTGCATTATGTTTGTTCTTTGTTCACGTTCAACAGTTACTAATTATGATCACATACTTTACTTTTCTGCAGATATGCTTCATTCTGTGCATGAGCAGTTAGCAGTGACTTCAGATTCCTTTCAAGCTGTGGTTTCTGGATATTTACATTCTTTCTGTAACTGTATGATCAGAAAAACGAAAATGAAACATAATTGAAAATGGAACAAAACTAATATTCCATGTTATAATTATTTAAAACCAGGATGCTTTATATTAAAGCAATTAAACATAAGTGGGGAATATAGATTTTGTGAAAATCTTTGTCTAGTGTCTCAATCAGAAATATCAAAGATGTTACTGATGATAGAGGCATTCATCTTATGCTGCTGTATGAAAAATACAAAGAACTAACTGCAGTGGCTACATCTCCCTTTCCAGCTGCATTGATTCGATGCTGCTCATGCTTAGAGTTTAAGCACATCTATATCTTAGTGTGGCGTGCACTGAAACTGCTTGTGTTCTTTCTCCCCTCTGTAGGATTTGCCAGTTCAAACAAGTATTCTGGTATTATTTATTTACACTTAATCCATTGTATTGCTGCTTACTTGACTACCATGTCCAAATAAAGGCACTAAATTGTAAGTTTTGGAGAACTCCTGAAAAGGCCTCTGGCCTTCACTTGGCAAGGCTTACGTTCCGATTAAACAATGTTTACTTTCTTGGTCAGTGCCTAGTTTCACTGTAGGTGAATTTACTTGGCATGAAGAAAAAGACAACGCCCTTCACCTGCTCAGTTTCAATCTTCATATAGTTTCATTTTAAACTTACAGATTTGACTTTTCTGCTATGTTCAATTTTATCTTCTGAGGTTTAAAGTTAAAATTAAGCATTAGAAGTCTATTGTAACAAGCCGTTTACGCATTTACAGTTGCGAAATGGTCTTTTCATATAAGGATGTACTATAGCATTTATTATATGCCTCAAAGCATCTGTTAATCTCTATATCATATAGATGTCAGTAAAGCATAGCTAGGGTAAGAAGTATTGGTTTTACAAACACGCTTTCTGCTTTAGGTTATTTCTTCTGTGCTCTGAAATGGACAAAATCAAGTTGGAAGATAAAGCATTTGTCAAAAGTTTTTTTCCTATACAGTTCAGGACTGTTTCAGAGGTTTCAAACATGTACGGGTTCAAAAGAACAAACAAACAAACACACCAAGAACTTGAAAAGTGTACTTCAGAAAGCCAGCGCCCATTTAGATTCTACTACTGTCGCTTGTCTTGGATGCAAATTAGGAGCAAGGCTCTGGCAAGATGAGCACTGTATTAATAAAAAGGAAGGTACAATCCAGATGTGAATACAGAAGAGGAGACTTTAGTTCACAGTAATTAAAATTCCAATTTCAGTAACTATGCATTCGTAAACTCTTTTGGAGAGGGCGATGATGCATGGACACAGTATGTGAGAGCAGCATAGGGCCAGTTGAAGGGAAGCAACTCGAAGCCCAGTTAAGTTTGTGTTACTCGCAGTGTTGTATTCCCAGGCCCCAAACCAGCGAAACTGACCCAGGAAAAGTGAGTTGTAAGTCTGGGTGCAGCCGCCGGGGAAGCTTGATGGGCAGGGCCTTTGGGGGGCTGGAGAACGAGGCAGAAATGCACTCACCGAGAGCTGGTGCAAGTTGAAGTGTAGCTTCGGTGCAGATGATGAAGTTAAGGAACTGGTGTTAATGCTTGCAACGTAAACGCCAGAGCTCCATCGTGTGGTTAGAGCAGAGTACAGGCTCGGGCCTCAGCCCTTGGCTGGGGTAGGTAGGCAGCGTCGGCGCACTCGTTCAGCAGCAAACTCAGTCATCCCTGTCGGTGCTGTGGGAAGGTTGCACCAGTAGTGTCATTTTCTTCACTGCTTTGAGGATGTTTAAATACAAGCACACAGTGACTGGAAAAATATCCTTTGGACACAGCTGCTGCAAGGGAAAAGGAGTTAATTATGTATTTTTTAGAAACTAAAAAAAATAATTGTTTAAGTGTTCATTGCTGAAGTACAGAATGTGCAGGTAGCCAGCCCTGAAACTCCTCCCTGTGTGCTCGGGCATGATGTCACCAGCACGGTGACTTCAGCAGCAGGGCTGTGTGCAATAACAGATTCACCTCGAGCTAAGATGATACTAAGTCAGTAGAGGCTGTGCCAGGAATATTCATCCAGTGTGCTGTACGTCAAGCTTCTCTGCTTGTGTGCCTGCCAGGAAAGCATGAGGTATTGTATCAGGGAAGAGGCATACAGCAGACCTGCAGGGAAACCTGGCAGCTCTCATTCCTTGAAAGGACAATGCAACTTAGGTGATAGAGTTTTTAGAAACTGTTAGAAATAACTTGTGTGTTTATTTCTTATAAACCCCCAAAATTCAGGGCTAATGTGAAGCAAACCACTAATGAGCTAGACTTGGCGTGAATACGCTTTCAATAGACAATTTTGACTAGAACTTGGGTTCTTTAAATTCTATACCCTTCTAGCATTAAACCAAATTAAAAACAGTAGGTACCCTATATGAGCGATGTAATGCCAATAAAACTGCTTCTCTCAGATAGTTAAAAGACAGGATATGTGATGATCCTTCATGAGGCATATTTGTTACAGAGTGAGGTTTTTCTAGTGCTTTGCGTGCACTTCATAATCAATCTCAAGCCAGACTGCTGTATATAACAACAGGTTAACAATTGGCTGTCATTCAAAATATTTTTTCAAGGACATTTATGACCTTAAAGAACACATAGCCCTTCCAGACCTGGAGTAGATGA
Organism: Heteronetta atricapilla; assembly: GCA_011075105.1. Lineage (NCBI taxonomy): Eukaryota > Metazoa > Chordata > Aves > Anseriformes > Anatidae > Heteronetta > Heteronetta atricapilla. The sequence continues at coordinate 3,109,783 of CM021742.1, forward strand.
ATGGCTCTTGTTTCAGGAAGCTGAAAGCAGACAAATGCTTATGGATTGAGGAGCTGCAAATAACAAGAAAATGTCATGGTGGTAGTAGAAAATGCTTTCAAATGTCTTATAACAGAACTTGATTGGGAAGTCATACTGTCAGTGGAAATAACTACCAAAAAAATTGATGCATCTTCTCAAGTTGGTTAGGTTTTTAGCTAACTTCTATCTAGACGTGGTGAAATAAGGAAGTAATCTTAATGTCCTTCAGGGTTCGTTTGAAAAAAGGTAGCTAACAAGTGTCCTGCATATTTAATATATTTTATATTTTTGGCATACCTTCTGGGTTTTGGCATACCTTGCTGGGTGTAGGAAATCAGCAGCTTCGTTTTAAAGTTCCACCTGAAATTAAAGATCTTGGGCTTCATGGAAGCACTGAGTGACAGTGAGTTGATGCTCCCTGTAGCAAGGCTCACCTCAGGCAGGCTCCCATTTAGGAACTGGTTCTTTACATGAATTTTGCTTGTCGGTTGAAGGTTTAGGTGTAGGAACAAGGAACTATGAAAGGACTGCCAGCAACTCCACTGAATATTTGCTTGACAGCAGGACCTCTGCCTGAGCTCACAAAAAGGATGTGATACGTGCCAGTGCTTCATAGCCATTTGACTTTGTCCCACCGCTACTGTTCTAATTTATTTGTTTTGGACATGGGGACCAACTGCTTCTGTCCATCTGTGCATGGTAAAGTACACGTTCCAGTAGGCATGTAAGTTAACAAAAGCAAATAATGGGATTTCTAGCCAGTTACACGCAAGATATTAAGAGTGATTCACCAAATTTTGTCATCAGTGTTTGTATAAAGATTTCTGGAGTAAAGCACTGAGGGGGGTTGGAAAGTACTTTTATTTTTTTCTCCGTTCAAGGAATAACGTCATCCCTTTGTATATTAATGCACTGGATCACGCGTTGTGTTTTTTGGCAAGGGCATTAACATGCATTAGGAGCTCTTGTTCTATCAAGGCTTTGTTTGATGACTGGTCTGAAAACCTCAGCTTAGAATTGGGATGAAGTACTAGTACGACGTGTATTTAATGTTTGAAAACCTGCATTTCTGTAAACACTTTCAGCAATCTTATAAATTACACTGACAAAATGATCAGTTTTCCTCTTCAGCTCTGTTCTCAAGATGTCCTTGCTAAGAAGGGGATTGTAAGTCACATCAGTCTGGCAAGTATTTTTTTTTCAATATTTTAAGATTTTTACTTCAAGGTCATGTTGAGCTATGGTAATGTAGATACTGGCTTTAAGGTTCTGTCGGGGCAATGAGAGAAATGCATTTGTTTTTGATGTAAAAGAAGTATATTTTCAGTGGCCTTTTGGTAAGGCAGTTTAACAATTAAGTGTCAGAGTATGGGCCTAAATAAGTTTTGTTTCTAATAAAAGAATCCCTGTGCACAGAACTGTATGCCATTTCAGACTAACAGAAAACCCACAAAATACTATTTTAGAAAGTACGTGATTTTCTTTGAGCTATTAACGGTCCTAGATTTTATTACTTTAAAGTTCTAAAGAAGAAGAAATTTAGGTCTGTGTGTGATGTTTCTGATAGGCATTGTTTTCTAATTTCAGCTGAGAGGTTACATCTGTGGAACACTAACAGTACTTCTCCTGTAACAGAAAGGTTTGATGACTGTAGTTGCTGTAACTACTACAGCTTGCTAAGTGTCTAGAGTTTAAATACACTAAGACCAAATGGTTGGTAAAATTTTGGAACTAAGGAATTTAGATTTAAAATAACTTCATTGCATGACTGGGGAGAAAGAGGAATGTTTTCTCTGTAATCGGTATTCTCCATTGCAAATGCTGTCTGCAGCTGGCTTAACTTGTCTCTTTTAAAGCACCGGTATTTCGATGTCACCTCCGAAGATGCCTGCACTGTGGGATGAGGTAGTAGGTTGTATAGTTTTAGGGTCATACCCACAACTGGGAGATAACTATACAATCTACTGTCTTTCCTAAAGTGGCAGAAAGTCAACAGTGGAAACACTTCACTTTTAAAGTTCAGTGTCAGATTCTACTGAACTTGTATACTTGGAATGTTCTTTATAAGAGAGAAATGTTTCTGCAGCACCTACAGGTAATTGCATTTAGATTTTGATAGTTCTTAGAAAAATCTCGGTTGTCATTCTATATTTTTCTTCTCTAAAGAATAATAATAAAAATAGATGGATTCCTTTAAGGTTGGGTAATCAACTACAAATGACTGATGTTCTGATAAGTTGTGTTCTTTCACGTTGCTAAATGAAGCATCACATATTAATATTCTTCAGAATGAGCTATGGTTAGCTACTTCAGCAAAGATCTTAAGTACACGCTTCTCTGTCAGAGTGAGGTAGTAGATTGTATAGTTGTAGGGTAGTTATTTTACCCTGTTCAGGAGATAACTATACAATCTATTGCCTTCCCTGAGGAGTAAAACAAACTGCGGTCCTTTGCAGTCATTCATTTCCACATCGTAAAATGAGATTTGTGAAATAAGTTTAGGGTTGTAAAGTATGAAGGTGATCCTGTAAATTATGTCACTGATTAACAATCAGTGTGGATGGTGCAAACCCTAAATGGTGTTCGACTGCTGTGACATTTCTTCCAAGGTGAGTGGCACAGTGCTGACTGGATATCGAAAATGCATCTGTTAGTAGCTATGGAGTAGAATACCCCATAGACCAGAAGTTACTCTAAAACAGTTTGGTGTTTAAAAGTTCTGGTGGCTCAGGCACGTACACTGTGACTTAAACTGTTTTGAGACCCCAATTCCTGTAATGCATTAAAGTTCCACTACTTCAGTTGTTTAGTAGATGTTGGAAGGAAAACTTACAGTTATACTTTATTAATATGTCTGCTTATTTTTCTCTAGCTCTTCCAGCAAGTGAGACTTAAACAATGTAATACAAAGATTAAAGTGTTGAACGGCCAAAACTCAACCCTGAACTATTTGGGATTGTAAAGTTACGAAGTTTGGGCGCCCAAGATCCAGAATTGTAATTTTTCTCTGAAGTGGTTATGTTTTTATAAAAGAGATTTAAAGCTTACTGTGTTCTTTTTTCCCCTTTAAGTCTTAGGTGTACTCAAGTCTAGCTGCTTCTGCAATAAATGAGCAGCTAGCATCTTGCTCTAGCAACAACAAAAGAAAAAAGCAAGAAAATGCTTTTTGGGACTGAAAATCTAGCATAGTAAGAGAGAAATTGGAGCCATTCAAGAGTATTTAAGCCAGGAGCAGTGAACTGGTTAACCACTTACTGAACAGTGCAAACTTACAGGACATGCCCTGGCCTAAAAATGCAGGAGGCCAAAAGCAGCTGGTAAGCTAAGGTGACTTCGCAAAGAGCTGCTAAGTACGAAGAACTGCAAAAAGGAAGCATTGGGCTCCTAGGAAGAGGTAGTAGGTTGCATAGTTTTAGGGCAGGGATTTTGCTCACAAGGAGGTAACTATACAACCTGCTGCCTTTCTTAGGGCTTTATTATAACACCAGGACCATTTTGGCTCCATCCTAACCTCTGCAGCTTTGGCATGTGAAGAGAAGTGACCTGTAAGCATATTGAGGTTTAATGAAACTGGTGTGTCAGCATAGTTGGAACTGAACTTAAGCATAGTACTGCTAGCTGGAATTCTGTGTGGGGAAATGCTGCATTTCAGGATACCATTTTAGCAACATTTGTGTTGTGATAGCCTGCAAATAAGAGGCCATGTTTGGAAGAAAGCTCCAAAAGAACGTTCTAATTCCCTTACAATTAGGACGGAGGTGTTACGCACTTCTTAACATAGAGTTGAAGTAGTAGTGCTGTGTACTTACAAACAGGCAACTTTCCTGTGACTTTGTGGATTTTAAGTTGAAAAGCTGAAGTTTCCAAGATCAGCTCACTACTCCCTTAAAAGCTGGTGGTTTCTCAGCAGGTACAGGCACTCCCAATAAAACACGCTCTCAGTCATGGATTACTTGCAGTTCTACAAGAGAGAAGTTTCCAGTGAGTGAATGATTGCATGGCCATTATGGGATTGTTTGTTAGAAATAGTTGATAGGCTTTTTTAAATCTAATTACACTGCAGTACTGTGATGGTTCTGGTAGGGCTTCATCTAGACACCCTATACTGTGGGATATGGAGACTATTCTAAGTGTTGAACATGTTACAGCATTGATACATTAGGCCCACATCAGGCAGTATTTAAACTCCTGACAATAAGGCAGAATCCTAGATATTATAAACATGTTAAGTATGCTTGCATTGAACATTCTGTATGAATTTACTTGTGCACATTTGATTTACTTAATAAAATAAAACATTTTAAGCAACTCTTATAGTGAATGGACTTTGCTTTCTCCGGAATAAAGAACTGAATTTTACAGGAAAACAGCACCCGTATTATGGAAATAAAGTCAAGACCACATTTAAAAAAAAAGAAGTTTTAACTGGGATTAGAGTTAACTAAAAAAAATCATTAACAGTGATTTTTGATAAAGAGGTTTGGTATATGCAGGACGTCACTGCTGGGGAAGGGGGGTGTCCTTATTTACAACAATACTGGTGAACATGCAGGAACTTGCTTGCTCTGGAGCTGGTTTCTGAGCTTAAGTTTTAATTGATGCTCCTAAGTCTGGACTTTCAGGAGGGAAGTCTCTACTGTTCTTAACCACCTTGTTTCTTGTGTAAATACATTGGGTAAAGTGTCAACAGATAGAATTGGGGGAAAGAGATACCCTGGCAGTGTACTTTTAGCATTACAAAATGCCTTAAGAGCTTTAGCACACGTAACATTTTACAGGTAAGTATAAGGTGTATTTTTGTAAGACTTAAGCGATCAGTGCTAGCAACTGCAGTGGTGATGCTCCCATTGTCCCTGCCACATCTGCAAGACCTAGATGAAAAGCAGTAGCTATAAAAAAAATGTTAAAGTTCAGTTCAGTGTAGTATGCATGTTTGAGGCTTGTCCAGCTTTCTGTCCTTCCGGTACCGTAACATTTGATGCTACTAGCTGTCAGTGCTGCTGTGTCTCTTTAACAGTATACTTCAGAAAACAGAAAGTAGATGTAGCTTTGAATTTATTAGTTTGACTGAAATTAAATAATCTCAACTCTAAAAATATGGCTTTGATCATAAAGTGTTAAAAGCAGAACCTCTGTTCACAGAATCCCAGGTGCTATTTAAGCAAAAGTACTTGAATTTCGGGTTAATGTCTGTGTGCTTTCGCAATACATTGTGATAAGCAGATGCTGGAGAGAGATACTGCAGCATCTGTTCTGCCATGTCCATATAGTCCCTCTTACACAACACTGTAAGCAGCCTTGATCATGCCTCTATGGAGGAAGGCAGTAATGCTCAGTTCATTTAAAAAATATCAATACTAGTTAATTAGTTTTTTTTATCTAAAGGTGCTAACCCAATTCCATCTTTCCGCTAGTGACTGCCTTACCCATGACAGGTACAGGCATTTACTTCCTCGTAATTGGAAGCAGCTTCATTAAGTGACAAGGCTCAAAGCAGAAAGTAATTATGCTGTGGTTTAGCACTCGTATAACGATCACATTATTTCTTACCTTTACTATCTGCAGGCTCCACCTACTAAATGCTATCTGTTCAGCAAAGCACATTGTTTGTTTGCTTTTTTCCATGCATATATTCAGAGAGGGGTCCAGGGATGAGGTGGCAGCAGAGAGAATCCATCCACTAAAGCAGCAGTTGTTAAAGAATGCACAGCAAACAGTGCAGAAAAGTTTGCAGTAGAGACATGTTTACCACCCGTACTGAAGTAGTTGTGTCATGGTGGTCTTGGAAACATTCCAGTAGAGCTCTGAAAATAGAATACTGCTTCAGTGCTGATCCACATCCCAGGAGAATTATTTCTGTTCTGTGCCCTTCCATGCAGGAAGGTATGCTTTCAAATCTTCCTGATAGTATGAAACCTGAGACCCGCTGAGATTTTTCTGTAAGAGAAAACAGGACTGGCAAACATTCATGTTTCTAAATGGGACTCTGAGCACTTGGTGCCATGCTCACAACCTATTAGGTTTTTGCATTTAAAATTCTCTCCACTGTGCTGCCCTACTCAGATCCAGGATTGTGGCAGACACCTGATTAAAAAAAAATGTCACAAGAATTGCTGTTTGTCTTTTCTATGCTTTACGCTATGCAGAAGATAATAGAGCTCCACCATAGGTACATATAATAGTTTTACCATAGCTCACGAGGCATTCTCTGCTGGAGTTTCTCTGGTTGGCCAAGGGTTCTGCATGCTTAACCATTAGTTTCCCTTCGTGCTTTTGTGTCCAGCGTCCTTCCAGCCAGAGGGAACAGATGCAAAGAAAAACCTCTTGCTGTCAAATGTATATAGAGATATGTTAGGAACACACACTTAGAATTTCCGTGTTATTTATATTTAAACTGCTGGATTGCCAAATCCAGTATGGTGGTGATTTGAAATGCCTTCTGCCAAAAGGCTGCTCTTGCTGTCCCTTTTGGTAACCAGCAGGCTTGACTCCTCAACAGGTACAGACAGGTAGTGCAACATCGCTTGGATTTACAAAGCAGTCGGCATAAAATACCTGATATGTGCATGAAAAAAAGAGGGAAGAGGAAGAAAGTCTCAGGTGTACCAATTAAAACGGAAGTGTGTCAGGTTCAACTGAATTTTAGTGGGAACATTCAGCTGAGACTCCTAAACAAAGTTCTTCAGTTCCAGAAGCATCAGTGCCTGGCTTGGCTTTCAGACCCCCTGCTAAGCTTTAAGGAGTCCAGCAGATGAGATAGCTGGATTTAGTCAAGAAAGCAGATTTCATCTAACATGCTGTTGTATATCTTACGAAAGCATTCTGGAAGATGAGCTGTGATAGCAATGTGTGTTTTGTTGCAACACAAGAAATCAGATTTGTTCTTATTGGATGTATGGTGTTACTGGAATTTGATTTTTTTTTTTTTTCCTACTAGTTTGTTTCAAACACTTAAAACCCCTATGGGAAGAAGGTTCATATGTATTGGAAAACTAAAAACTATTCTATTTCAGACTGTTGTATTAAAACATCCTTAAAGCTACTGCAAGTCATAGTGCTGCTAAGGACTGCATTTTTGGTGACTGAAATAGGAGAATGTTACTGGAAAAAAAAAACTCATTGGACATCAGAACTTTTGTATAAATGTTGGTAAGCTGATTATTATAAAATTATGTATTATATAGCTGATAATAAACCAGAGCAGAGAGAAGGATCAGATCTGCAATTCCAAGTCCCAGTTCTGTGAGGGAATTCAATACTCCATGCATACAGTGCCTTATGCTTACCTTCATACATTGCCTTGTACGTCCTGCTCCCTTTAATAAGGTGTCCTTGGAGAGGTATCTGTCATCACAGTAGTCCAACAGCTACAGCAAACCGCTAGGTGAAACAGTGGCAAATCAATCCTGGCATCCTGAAATGCTGTCACACACGACGCCTGATTCACATCTGGAGTCCAGTGCAGAAGCTGCCTCAAGTGAGGAAGGGGGGGGAGGAGGGGGTGCAGAGAAGAGGAGGGATAAGAAAGCAAGGTAGGAGTCTGAACTTCCCAACTCCTACAAAATTTGTACAAATGTCCAAGAGCTGGTACTTCTGACTAACATTCTACCCATTTAAGCTGTGATTGATGCTGTTAGGACCCAGTGTATAAAACTCAAATGTATCTTTAAACCAAACTTAGCACAAAGTTTTTCTCTTGACTTCTTTGACCTAGAAAAAAAGCAAAGCTGTTTTTTAGGAGGTTGATGTAATATCATCCTGATTATTACTTCATCAGCTGGCATATACTGCCTCAGTTGCTGTAAAATATATGTGGTAATGAAAGAGGTGATGCATAGCTGCTGAAACAAATGCACAGAACAGTTTTTCCTCGGTTCTTCACATTTGGGACAAATGCAATATATTTCCATTTCCCATTAGTGTTTCAAGTCATGCAGCTGCCATGGATAGCATAGGAGAGCCAGCAGTTAACTCTACCACTGCAGAGCAAATAAGGAAAGTCAACACGTCTGACTAATCTCTTTCTGTTCCAGTGGTGGTGGCAGTGATCAGAACAGTGTTTCTTCTGTTCTCTGCTCCAGGCCATCTCCACTTCTGTATTTTCAGGACAGTAACACTGGAGATGCTGTGCTGATACAATAGGCTCAAGCTAATTCATATAGAGAATTGAAAGAGGTAGGTCAAAACTGATCAGAACAATGGAGGAAAATAGGTAATTTAAACAGTTGGAGCACTAGGCATGAGAATAAGTAATGAATAAATAGCGTGTGAAATTAACTAGAGTATAGAAGTATCTGAAGACTGCAAACAAACGCATTGATTGAAGAATCGCATTAGGATGTGATTAAGAAGTTTCAGCTAACTGTCACAACAAAAATTGCAATCAAGTGTGTAAAGCTCTGTTGTGGACATACTTTACGTGGATGAATTGCCAGCAACAGGCTCTGGAAAGCTGTCCTTTGACAGGAACAGGCATGTTTGATTCAGCTCAAGTGCATGGAAATCCTTCCCTTAATCTCTGCACAGGATTTCAACATTGAGCTCAAGTACATTTTTACAAGTGATTCAAAGGAGGTGAACAGCTAACTCATTATTATGCAAATAAAGCTATTTAGATAACAAGAGATTAATAAACATTTGTATTTTTTTAATTACTCACAGATAGGAGAGGCTCCTTGTTTACCGAGTGAGTAGCTGAGCAGCATGAAAGCGGCGATGTGGAAAGGCAGCGAGCTGTTGCCCAGATTGCCCCTGCCAGGCTCCGCGTGCTCCACAGGCAGCCGTCGTGAGCCTGTGCTGGGGCTGCGGATGTGGTACTGCCTGCGAGGAGCCTGACCACCGCTGCCCACCCTGGTCACAAAGAGTAAGATGCCCGTTAGGTAATTATTACAGTATTGTTTGTTCACATCAAAGTGAATTAGGCTATGTGAAATTCTCAGAAATGCTTCAAAAGCTACTCCTCAGGTGTGCATTGAAGATTTTACTCAAAAAAAAAACCCAACACCCAAACACTACTTGTTTTCTAATTTGCATTTTCTCTGGTTGGACCTACATCCCCCTGGATTACCGTGACTCAGCGCGCTCCATTGTGTTTCTGCATTTCTGACACACAGCCAAGTAGTTCCTTCCAAAGATTACCTTGTTAAAGTAAAAATATCCGTTGTATTGCTTGCCCTTCAGATCTCATCCAGTGACTGCAGATTGTTGTACTTCAGGTCAGGGCAATGCAGTTTTCCAGTCAACTTCTTTTAAAACACAGAAACCAGAAATTCCTTCACCAGTCTTTTCCTTCATCATTTTCCTCACATTCCTTTTCCTTCGTGTTTTGGAGTAGCACCGTGGTCCCATGAAACCTATAACCCATTTCTGGATCTACATGTTGCAGAGCTGTACACGAAGTCTTCTACCTTTCTCTGCCAACTCGTTTCAATGCCGACTCACAGAAGGATGTCCCAGGCATCTTAAGACTGCATTTATATGCAACTGTGACAGTAGTCAAAAATAAGCTGCTCTTGAGTAATATTTAGAAGTTTTAGGGCAACTAGCCTAGACGACAGTGTTCAGGAACTAACTTCCAAAAATAAAAATAAAACCATCTAAAGTGCTAATCAGCGAATCCGATAATGAGCAGCAGTATGTGGTTGATCATTGCATAGTCCCGCTACAATCCAGAGTTCCCTCCATCAAAATCAGCAACGGAAAATAATCAAATGCTACTCTTAGATTCCGTACAAATTGGGTGGATTGGATAGATGACTACTAGACCTCTCAGTTGCAAAGAGACTTCAATAGCAGAAGTGAATTGTCTTAGAATTGCCACATTTCTTTGTTCCTTTTGTTATTTTCAGACAGATCAGGAAGCAATAAAGTATTTTTAGATCCTTATGTGCCTTTTTTTTTTCTGCAGTGGTTTAAACTAAGCTTTTAAAAAAAAGTGATCAGCAACCCAAATAGCTGGAGATTTCTGCACAAGGTAGTTTTTAATTATATGAAAACATAGAAAACCTGAATGACTGGTACCTTTGCATACTTCCATACAACATTTCCGCCATCTGTGTTTCAAGCAGAGTTTACTATGTCTGAGTTGGAAAGGGTTCAGCATGTGAACTACTGAGCAGGTTAGCTTTCAGCAGATAGAGCACAACAGTTGCTTACAAAGTGGAGTAGGAGTCTGTAAAACCGATCAAACAACACAAAAAAACAACACAAGAACTAGAAGGCATAAATACGGTAGGGCAGTTTTGGGCCTGAAGTTCCCATATTTTTCTTTTCCCTCAAAAATGAAGTTCATGGATTTTCTCACCTCTGGCACATTCCAGGCTGTAACTGTGCCATCAGTACAAGCAACAGACCTCAACTTTCCACCCCAAACACATTCATTGCCTGATAGATAAGCCATGACAGCTGTTTTTCCCTACAGAAAAAAAAAAAAAGTTAAAAAACAAAATGTCATTACATAGGGCTGAAACATTTGATTCTCCACAAGCTCAAGAGTGTTTAATGTGTACACATGGAAAAATAACATGCCCTTTAGATGGCATACTACTAAGTAATATTTGATGACTGCATGCATAAGAGAGTTTCCCTCTTAAGGATGATGACCAATTTAGATCTGGCTATAGGTTCAATAAGCACATTTGCAGTATTTATAGGTAGCTAACATTTTCCTCAAATCTGGTACATGGTCAGGGAAGATGGGTTAAAGACTAAAAATAATGCTCTTTCTCCACCCCCACTGCTGACCTGATGAGATACACCAACGAGATAAGGTTTTGCATCATCATCTTGTACTTTTTCTTTTTTTTTTTAAGGGCTGGTAAGTGCTACAGTTTGCTAGTTCATGATGAAAGGATAATTCAGGCACAGCTCTATTTTTAGCCTTCTGAAAACACAACACACAACTGCCATTTTTCCAGAGGTGATTTGTTTAGTTTCCACACTTCTGTTGATAGCCAAAGCTTTTTTTTTTTTTTTTTTTTTTTTTTTAAAGTATGATTTTGTGTTCTGACTTCCTGCAACCGTTGCACACAAAATCTTTCAAAGTGCTGCATTTCATCCCTAAATAAAACTTACCTGTGGGTTCTGGTAGTATTAGCCTTTGTGAATGTGACCAAAGATCAGTTAATTCCAACTAAGCATTTTGAAAACTCCTGACATGAGGAGAGTACCCAAGTAAAATGCTATTTTCTCTGCTGCCATGTGCCTCATTAGCATGTGTTAATCAGCTGGTGGCCAGCCTGACACCATCTGATATTTAGGTTTGGTATTCTGGAGATGATTCTTCTTCCCTGGCTGAAAACCATGAAATCACATTTAAGATGCTGCAGAGATCCATTGAAGTGGGCTTGTGTGAAACGAGCACGACCATGGCCTTGCATGGAAGAGTTAGTGAAAATACAATTTAATAGCACAATAAATTTGATAATCACTAACTGTCTATTTATTGCATATTCAAACCAAAATATTCAACATATTTGGTTGAGACTACAGACAAAAGCAGAAACTTATGCTCCCAATGCAGCCCAATGAGGCTCGGCAACACCCCCGTTCCCCCCGCCACAGAGCTGCCCTGGGTGGGGGGGGACCCTCGGCCCCCTGCCCGGCAGTTTGTTCTTCACTGGCCATAACACTTACTGGCTATTTGCACTGTGTGGTCATAAACAAATAATGTATTTTTTTAAAAAGCCTAAACAAATCAATATGAGATGTACCTGTACAGGGTGAATGGTTTCGTTTTAATGGTGTACAACCCAGCTTTGAGAGTTTGGGCATTGAAAGAAGCACTGCTGCCCCAGGAGCTGCTCTCTGAAGTGCTGCTCCAGGACTGTTTGTGCCAAAAAAAAAGTTTAGATACACTGAAACTGATTCAAAGTGTTTAACAGCTTTTGCTGTCAAGTAAGGAGTACCAGATTGGTAAGGAGTACCAGACTGAGCCTGTTCTGCCACTAAAGCCTCAGTTCTTTGAACCATTGCTCTGAAACATTCAGAGAAACTGTGAATGTAAGCATAAGCTTGTGGGGGAATTTTCAAAACAAATCATTTTGGTCACTGTTTATGTTAACTTTTTTTTTTTTTTTAAAGGAAATGTGATGATAAAAGTCACTAGTATTTCACTTTTTTCCCCCCTCTGGAAAAAAAGATTAAGAGGTTACAACATTTGTAACAATATAGCATAGAATGAAGAGCAGTAAGACTACCATCAGGTAAAAAAGAATTTGGGATTGAAAATAGTAACAGTGAAAAGAAACCATCTCTATCCCATTTATTCTGTATGATCCCATGAACTCAGCAGTAAGTATTCCCTGAACTAGACACAGCACCTCACAGAACACCGTGGAGGGAGGGACTGTCGCACCTCCCATGGTTTATGGGCTGGCAGTTGTAGGACAGCTAGTTGGACTCGCTGGGAGCACGTTACCAATCGGTTTTGGCTGCTACTTGCACAGGTTTTCACATTGTGGGTGTCACCGGGCATGCTGCTTGTCATTTCTTGATACCAAAAGCTGTACACCCGTGTTTGGAGACAGCTGTTGTGCTCCACCTGTGCAGGAAAGGTGCCTGGTTAAAGCATTTTACTGCTAGAGCGTATTGATACAGGGATGTTAAAACACACTGCCTAACTAAAAAAATGAAAGAAAAAAGCAAAGAGTTTTAATGCGGAGGAAAAAAGGAAGGAAAGCTACAAGGACAGGATTAAATGGAGCCTTAAAACAACAAGGCCACGTGTGGCAGGGAATCCCCTCAGGGTTCACAGGATGAGGTTGGTTAAAAGCAGATGGGCAGGGGCACAGCTCAGAGCAGCTGGGGCGCACAGGACGGCAATGGCAGTGCAGACTCTGTCCCTCCCTGCCACAGCGTGGCCTTGCTGGCACCATCCCCTCGGGCACCGCTTCTGTGCCCTATGAAGGAAGCCGAGATCAGACAGCCCCTGTTAGTGATGCCTGCCTGTACCCAGCGAAGTGGCCTGCACCCCAGCGGGATGTAAAACAGAGCTCACCCAGCACATCAGCAGGAGCAGCCAAGCCCAGGCCTTGCGAGTGGTAATCCTGCCTGCTGGGCATATTCCCGTCCTCGCAGCCTCCAGGCCACACAGAACTCATGTCAAAGCCTGCACGGTTTTATGCTGTTCATGTTCAGTAAGAACTAACTCAATTTGTGCCAAAACCTTTCAGGATTCCCCCTCCCGTCCCCCCATGAGTTATGTTTCCTCGAGAAACCACAACCCTCTTCAAGTACCTCAGAAATGCACCATAAGCATTAAGCCAACACTAGATGATAACAAATGAGGCAAATTACATGCCAGGATGTGCTGGTGATAATGTTTTCCACCAAAGACAGGAGCCGTGAGGTTTTCCAGCCCAGCAGCAGCCGTGTCCCCCTGCCCTGCCAGGCACGGGGCGGCCCTGCCCTGCTGCCCGCGCGTGTTCCCCGGCCTGGCGCTGTCCTGAGGGCGACGCACGGCGCGCCGAGGCTGGCCAGCCCAGCAGGGGCTGACCTTTAAATCCATCGTTTCTTGTCTGCGTGCCCAAGAGGAAGTCACATGTGTGGCACGAGCCTGACCCAGAAATATTGCAGGGAGTAGGATATTTTGCGTGAATAAGGAAGGGCAGGGTCTGCAAGATGAATCACTGAAACAATAATTATCCTGAGGAAAAACCTTGGAGGATGGGTTAGCTGTGATAACTGCCCTTTCAAGGTAACAACAATGCGAGCTGTCAGCTCTTCTCAGCTGTGAGGAACAGAAAATGCTTTAGCACAGACCATAAAAATAAGAATTATGGAAGTTTGTAAGAAGAGATTGGCCCAAGACGCATGCTTCACTTCCCAACCACTCCAGCTTCAGCCTGCGATTGTTATACAATCTGCAACAATAATTGCTCCCAAAATTATTTTTAGCATGCCAGTAGCTTTCAGTGCAAATAAATAAAGGGACAGGCAGTTGCTATAAAGGCAGGAAATAAACTTTAGAAAGTACTTAGCTTTTGGCGAAGCAGGGCAACTGGATTACACAGTTCCTGAGTGTGCATGATAGTCCCAGATAAGAGGAGCTCCGAATGATAGTTTTCTTTTTCTTGCCCCTGCTCAGCCCAGCTGTAGAATAGCCATCGGAGCTTTGCCATTGCCCTGCACCCAGGGCAAGCACCAGAGCCCCCCACCACAGGGCACAGCACTTGCCCACGTGTCGGCTGTTTCCCATGGCTGTACCAATGTTACGGTGACGCGCAGGCACAGGGCTTGTGGCAAGCAGCTCCCACCAACAGCACATGCAGTGCTCTGAGGAGCTCAGAAGCATCCCAAAGAGAGGCAGCAGCACAGAGGGAGGCAGGACACGACCCCACCAGGCACACGGTCACTGCAGGGCTGTGGTGTGGGAGCAGGACTAGGCAGGAACGCTGCCCAGGTGCCCAGTCCCAGTACTGGTCCACTGCTGGTCAAGCACTCGCTGTGCTGCAGGAGGACAACGTAAAGGCCTTGTTCTTTCTCCCACTAGAAACAATAGTTAAATCTGTGTTAATGGGCCAGCCTTGGGCTCACTCCCACCTTGGCACTCTGACACCTTTGCTAAATACTGCTGGCTACCTTGGTGTTGGTCAGAGCCCTACGGGAGACAAAGCTTTGCTGCTGTTCACTTTTTCTACCAGTATCTCTCTTCTGTCTGCTTCAGTACCAGGAGCTGCCCCAGCCTTGCCTTGCCCACTCCCCTCCTGGGCACTTTGGTAAATAAAGCAAAATTTGGAAGACAAAAAGGCAGGGAGTCCGTGAAGGGCGCCAGGCTGCTCTGTCTGTGCTCGCTCCTCACTGGGCTCAGGAGAGGCTTCTCCTTGCAGGCAGCCCGTGCTGACGAGGAACACGACCCGCTCGCAGCGGGGTGAGCCGAAGCACCGCTCTTCCTGCTCTCCTCCCAGCCCAGCTGACTGCCTGCCAGCAGCAAGCTTGAGACAGCCCTGGAAAGCAAAAGTGCTCTGCCGAGGGGTCACAGAGCCTGGAGAGGGAGCTTCCCGGCACTGCTGCCTCTCTCCCTCTCTCTCTCTCAGATGTTGAGAACTTGCAGTTCACCACAGTTCTTGTGCCCTTTGGAACAGAAAGCCAATTTGTGGAGTAACTGTAATAATGCTAAAATAAATAAAGGCATTTCCTTGTCCCAGCTTTATGTGGATGCCTTTCCATCTCACTGCTCCTGGATTATGAGAAAGAGCAAACACGATGCTTGCAATTCACCATCACTAAAACTATTAGCAGCTTTATATACTTCTGCCACAACTTCCTTCTCAACTAGGCAGCCAGCATCCCTTCACTTCTCCCCACAAGCCTTCCCGAAGGTCTCGGATGCCTGTTGTTTGGAGATAGGTCCATCAGCACTTGAAGGGTGGTCTGGGGGGAAGGTGAGGTCAAATTACTTAAACATCCTACTGGTTTATTTGCTTCTTTAGCTGTATGTGGAGTTCCCTCCTGACCATTGGAACATCCCTCCCCTCTGTTTTTAATTTAAGGTTTAACAGAAAGGTTTTCATATTTTTATATCCCCCAAAGCCTAAAAAAACCTCTTTAGCCACAGCCCTTCAGCTCGGCCTTGGTCATGCCTCTCAGCGGCAGAACCAGAGTAAAACATGTTATCAATTTGACCAGATCGGTTTCCTTTATGGTGGAGTTGTTTTCAGCGCTCTGTGATGTGTATTACAGAAGCCAAAGATATAAATGATCAACTGGAAGCTTGAATTAATTTTTCCTCATGTCTAAATTAGGAGAGTGAGTAATTGCTGCAGTAATCACAAGCAGAGCCTGTTTATCAATGCCAATGAATAATTGGCTATTAAACAATAGTGCACTTTGCCTTTGAAAATTCACAACACTCTAACAGGAAGCATGCTGCCAGTTTTATATTAGCCTGATGATTGATGAGAGGAGTGGCAGGATTACAAACGCAGTTTGGGGACAAGCTGTCTGACATGTCTCCCCCAAAATCATCCCTATGCTCAAATCGTTATCCACACCGAGGATAAGCACAACGTGGGCTTAGATTACAGCATCTGAAGTCAGAGGGCTGAAATAGCACACGTCTAACTGTAATCAATCACTTCTGACTGCAGGCAGCCAGACACCGTACCTAGAAGCCACAGGCAGGAGCTGCCTCTTGTTTTCTGTTTTTGTACATGTGCCTGTCTGCCGCTCGGCCATTGCTCTGACCTCACCCTTTGTTCACAGCAGCATCTGGCCCCGTTATCTTCCTTATGCTCTTCCATTTTCCGTGCCAAGCCTATCCTCTTCCCACCATGCCCCTCATCCCTTCCTTTGACAACCCTGGATCGAGTCCCTGTCCTCCTGGTGTCCCGTCCTTCCCGCCCAGCTATATCCACCCCTTGCCTCCACCACATTTCTTTCCCCTCCTGGCAGTTTCTGGGCTCACCCCAGCCACCCACAGCTCTCAGGACCTCACCTGTGCTCCCTTCCTCTCTTGAGCATCTTCCTTTTTTTGAGCTCCCTGGATCAGGAACAAGTTTTTGGGGGTCCCTCCTCTCCTCACTGCTTCCAAGCCCTTTCTCTCTCCTTATTTGCCTCTTCTACTCTGTGCCCAGCCTGTCCTCAGCCTCCATGCTCAAGCCAAAGCTTTCTCCTTGTCCCCAGTGCCCACATCCACTCTTGGTGGTGTCAGGTTCTGACTCAATGACCCAACAAGTTTCCAATACTGCCAATTCTGCCTGCTTGGGCCTCCAGCTGACCTGCAGACCTCATTTGACTCTTTCAGTCCCTCTGAAATGGTTAATCTGCTGTTTTTCACCTAGCACTGCTCTTCCTCACCTCTCCACTCTGCAGATTCCCCCTCTGATCACTGCTCATCCAGACAATTCAATTAGTTTTTCTTTCCTCTTCTGTTTGCAGACTTCTCCTCCCTGTCCTTTTCTCCATTTGGAAATTGCTCATTTTCTTTCAAGCTTCATTCCAGTCCAGTCTAGACTATCTACCCAGAGTATGGCCTACTGACTACTCATTTCAATTTTTATTGTCCTCCTTTTTCCCCCAAAGCTATTAACACAACAAATTCATTCTTTCTGCCTCTCCTTTTTGTTCCCTTCCCAACTAAGCAGCTGTAAGATCCAGCCGAGTCTGAAGAAGTATATCTGCTGCTCTCACTGATGCAAATTCTGCCTTCTTAACCACTTGCTTTTCCTGGCTCCCCTGTTTTCCCAAGAACTACGAGTGACAAATTTTCCTTGTCTCTGAGGTAGAGCACTGGTCTGTCTCCCCTTCCAACAGGTCACTCTCACTTTCCTTCACCCTTTCTATTTTAATTAACCTTAACCATCTTCATTTAACATGACATTCTTTAAAATTTCCTCCTCACTAATATCCTTTAGCACATCCTTTCCTTAAAAGGCACCCCATAATCCTTGATTTTTCTTCTTGTCCTTCTGGACACCACTCCATCATAGCTCACTTCTGTTTATAGTATCCTGATGTTCCTTCAGAAGTTCCTGCCCCTCACATCTTACCCAAACTTCTCTGGCTATTATCTGTCTCATCTTCTTACTCACACACTTCATCTTTATCCCTCTTCATTTACTGTTGATCAAGCTCTTGAGATCTTGTTCTGCATTCTTCTGGATTCTGGACACTTGCTAAGGGGTCTTTCTCACTAGGCTAGAACAGATCCTGGTCTCTTTCACCTTACTATCCCATTTCCAGAGGAGGAAAAAAACAAACAAACAAACAAAAGAAAACACACACACCAAAAAAACTCATCTCCATGCACAAAGTCAATGACTGCCTCCATAGAGTTAACTTCTGGTTCACTGCTCAACTTCAGACTTGTCCCCTCTATTAAATAAGAATTATTAGATAATTACAATAAGAAGTATCCTTCTCAGAGGTCATCTCCTATTTAGATCTACATGTAATTCAGGTTCTTCCTGGCTGAAACAAGGCTCCTAGCCATGCCTCCATCCATCTCCACCTTCTCACATTGCTGACATGACACCCCACAACAAATTACAGCCTCCAATCCCTCTCCTAATGCCCTCTTTATTAAACCTCCACACGAGGTTTACTTCTCTTGAAGGCTTTCTGCATAGGATCCTGAGAAGTGACAGTTATCCACTTGGCTGAGCTGTCACCACGTAATACCTTGGTTAGACTGCCAGCTTCACTCTTGATTGGTTCACCCCAGTCTAGTGTTCTGCAGCAGATTTGGCTCCTCACTGGCATTTTGACATGGCTCATCCTTTTGCACCCATGTTAAGTGATCAATCACCTTTGCATCAAGCATAAGTCACTTGACTTTACTTTTCAAATAAAAAGCTGTTGTAGGGATGGTTTGCTACATTGATCTTTATGCCTCACCGTCTTATTTCCAAGGAAGCATCCTTATTTCTGGGTGCTGAATTTCTGCTTAGGACTCCCTATGAATACTCGCAGAAGCGCCTTGTTCTTCTTCTACACTTCTTAATGCTGCAGTGTCCTACTTGCCAGCAGCTGCCTACCATACTGACCAACATGGTTCCCTTTTTACTCCTTTATCTTCCACACTCATCTTCTACTCGATAATGTTTTTTTGGGATGAAATCCATGTTCTGCATTTGTAGATGACACTGCAGAATGCCATCCTGTTGGATAGATAGGTCTATACCTATCAGGAAGCCCTGACTTGCAAAGCTTTGCAATCTTATCCTATCACATATCCTTTATCAAACACGTAAACCCTCCTAAGGTCATTTCAGTCTGCAACCCCTGCTCAGGTCAAGCACAATGCTGACACCTTTCAAATGGCCCTTGCTCTTTGGTCCATGTGAAAGTCATTTCGCAAGAGCGTACACTGCTGAGCTGCCCATGGAGTTCATGTGCACTTACACACCCTGGTCATATTTCCCATAATGATTCCCTGGAACACCTCAGTGAAAGTTGGTGCCCTTTCCAGGCCTTCACTTGACGAGCGGCACAGCAGACACCCTCACTGACAAGAGCACACACTTGAACCAGACCAACAAGAACACAGGTGGAAAGCTATTTTAACCTGACCCACAAGTTAAGGTTATGTCTGAAAGTCATTTCCAGCTCAGAGAGCAGACACCAAGTATTTGGTTATCCTCTGTGACTATATGGAGGCACCAGGTAAGAACATGAAGCTTATCAGAAAAGTTAGCAATTTTGGCAGGTTGACACTAGAACTACTAATTCAAGCTGATGAGTGTCCTCACCTGGCTGTTAGAGAGACAACCCCACCTCTGCCTCTGGTTTCAGACAGCGACATCTGTGTAGCAGCTCAGGAGTACACGGCAGCATTGCTACATGACCCTCTAAGTGCACAAAGAGGCATTAGCTTCCTGTGTCATGGCTGTTCCTCTGGCTTAAGGCAGAAAGCTTGGCTGAAAGCCACCAAAACCCAGTCAGAGAGTTCCAATCAGTCCCTAAGTCTCATGGCCTAGCACTGATTCATCTCCGTGTTCTTCTCAACTGTATCAAACATGTAAAGACTCAATCAGTTGTCTTTGCTATCATTAGACACTCTACAGTTTACAACTGTATAGTTTATACCTTTAATTTATTTACTCCACAGTTACTGCTTGGGAACAACTGGAAGACTGAGTGGACCATCGTGAAGGCATTAGCAGGCCTCTGCTCCACAGATTTGCTCAAAGCTTCTGTGCAAACATTTCCAGAGCACGACCTAGCCTACACAAGCATCTTCCATGAACACATTTTTAGACAGATCATTTAATATTGTTTACGTAATTTAGAGTAAATGTTGAATGCAAACCTATTTTGCCTTGCAGCTTGCCATAGATTCCTGTGCAAAGGTAGATAGGAAGAAGTTCCTGACTTTGCAAGAAGATAGGAAATTATTAGTAAGAGCCCCAATAGCCACAATACAATTCCCTTTCTTAGGATGCACAGAATCCCCCTGAAGTTGTCCTGATAACAAAGGCTGTTTGAACAAGCTGGCTGAAAATAAATAAATAAATCTAGTTCAGTACTTTTCCTTTTTTTTTTTTTTTTTTTTTTAAACCTGCAGTTCTATTTTAAGAACAGTTTTATGGTTACAGTTTAGGCAATGGCTAAAACGGAAGGGAGAAGAGTTACAATATATTTCATAAAGTTTATGTGCCTTGCCCATAACTGTCTCTCACACCATGATATCACCATACCCTCCCACATTTCTAGTGACATCTTGACATCAGCCTTGTAAAAAGGCATTTCAAACCTTTGAATAGGGGGGGAAAAGGAACTTCCTTTTGGAGGAGACAGGTTTTCAGTTCTATTATTTTAATTAAAGCTATAATTTTAGTAATATTAGGCTCATTGCTAGCCGTGAAAGCTTCAAGATTTCTGCCGATTGTAAAATTTACAGATGCATCCAAGGTCAGCCTTCATCAGAACCAAAAGTAGACCTGTCTTTCTGTGCCTTCCTCCCCATCATTCCATTTTCTCCACCCTTTCTCTCCTTCCTGCCATGAACATGAGTTTGCTTCCCCTGATCTCCACATGATTTCCTCATGCTATTTGTTACCCCTTCCCATACACAATTTTTGTGACTCCGCCCTGTGCACATTCAGGGAATAGACAACACCCTTGTTGTCCACGCTGCTGTTCTCCACCCAGCCCCATGTGCTATCTGCTTTGCACATCACTGTGCGTACAGGCACTCTGTCCAACAAAAAAGGCCTGCCTTACTTTTGCAGTGAGTGGCATCAGGTACAGCTCCATCTCGCCCATCTCCTCAGCTCATTGCCCCAGCGCCGTGAACAGTTGTCAGAGCTCAGCATATTCTGTGGCAAACCACTAGCATCCAGCAGGTTTTGTTACCTGAAGATATACCAGCAGGGCTCACATATTCAGCACTGGCTGGCCACGGGTAACCAAGATGCGTGTCTGACATCATCCAGTTTTACAACACATCTCTTATCCCTCCTTGTGTGCTATTGCTACTCCACCTCTCTGTAGACTTGATATTTCCAAAGCTGTCAAGTTCTCCTCTTCCTTGGCATCATCTGTAGCTCTCTGGAGGACTATCACATTTGCTGGATCAGATCCACGGTGCTTAAAACCTTCCTTTGGCAAGGGATAATCTGCTCTACCAGTTCATCATTTCACCTCTGTGTTCGTTAATAAATATATAAAGGAAATATATTTTTTTCCTTAAAAAAAAACAAACAAACAAAACAAAACCAAACAAACAAAAAAAACAGTATTTGCCTAAGTGCACATTCTGACAAACAGGGAGCAATTTTTTTTTTTTTTTTTCCCAATTGCAATGTATGCCCCACTACTTTTGATATGAGGGTAGAATCAGGAAAATCTCCTAGAGAGACTATGCAGGAAAGAAAAAAGTAACAACAAAAACACCTGGATGAGTAGCATTCCTCTAAACAAGTAGCCGTGTTTATACCTGCCAGGGGACAAGAGATCAAAAGAGAAAAAAGGAGCTGTTGTAGAACCGAAGGTGCCCATGTGGTGGTGCAGCTGGCACCCAGAAGCACTTCCACATCACTTGACCACAGGACACACAGACCAGGGGGATTCACACACTTAGCTCAAAGCCACTGACAGGCTACGTCTGCTTCTCCAATCCTGCTACTGCCATTAAGGATTACTGTTTGAGAGAGCAGCTTACTTCACAGGCATTAATCATTAGCTCCTTCTCTGGTATGCGCAACAACTGCGGGGTCCAAACTCCAAACCATCAAGATGGCCCCAGGGAGCCGCAGCCCGTGGCCGCGTGCAGCCTGAAGACCGATCTGTTCTGGGACGCAGCCCCCACCAGGCCTGAGGTGTGCGCACACCTGGGGGGGCAGAGGAAACCCCTCAAGGTGCAGCAGAGTTACCCACTCCTTGGGACGGCGCAGGGGGAAAGCAAACAAACAAAAGAACAACTTTGAGAAAGTTTCAAAACAGTGGATAAACAGCCCCTGAATTCTACTTTATTTATTTATTTTTATTAAACACTCAACAAGGTGAGGATCACATCTTTACCTGGGGAAGGGTCCTTGACTAAGACCCAAAACTTGAAGACAACTTTCTCCCCAAACATAACCGGGTGTGAGTCAGCAGTTCAAGCTTAGAGCAGCTTCACCAACATATACTTTGCCTTTAAAGTATTCTTTTCTGCATGCTTGGATTCAAGAGTTAAAGCAAACCTAAGCTCTGAGAAAACCTGGGCTTACAGACCTTAGCTGTAGAGCTCCTTTAGCCACATCCAGCTCTAAAAACCAGCAGACACCGCAGAAACTACAGCAATGAGTGCCTGCACACAGACACAGCTCTACAGTAAGTCACCATAAAAAAGTGCATCTTGCAAGCTGGTGGACTCTTAAATCACAGAAACATAAACACAGCAATGTTTTCTTACCCCTCAAAGCTCCCAGCAGTTTTTAATGAAGCAGCTCCAGCTCCTATAAAGCTCTGAGCCTGTCAGTTACTATCTGTGGAAGCTGCAGGTAATTAGCTCCCAGGTACACCTGCCCACCTGAACCACTTCTGCCTGCTGGCTCGTGTTAGCCCCTGAGGTCACCCCCAGCCTTGTTCCACCTGGAGCCCCCTGCCCGTGGGTCTGGGGATTGGGGTTCCTCTCTCACGGGCTGCAAACCCCCTCCAGACTCCCCAGCCCTGCCCTGAGCTCGCCAGACCCAGCTTTGCATCACCAAGCCCACCACGGGGTGACCGATGGCAGGGCACGTGTCGCCCCTGCCTTGCCACGAGCGCTCACAGCCAGCCGAGACCCATCCTGGAAACCCGGCCCGGAGCGAGGGCGGCTCTCGCCCTTCCTGCGCCCTGACCTGCCGCAGCTCCTACGTCACGGCTGCTCGCGGAGCAGAACCCTGCAGCAGGCTGCTCAGTGCCCGTCTGGCAGGCCCGCGAGTGCAACTGTAAACCGAGAAGTCACTGTGGTTGCCAGTGATATGATATAGTGGGGAGCAGGCGGGGAAGGACCCGGGAAATGAACTGGCTTTGTGAATGTTATTTATATTTATTGTGTATTTTTAAGCACCCTTCAGGAGTTAGGAGGTTCGTACTACAGGGAGCGTTGGTATATTAGGCTCACATTTCTGCTACTGAAAGGACTCTCTAGTCTGACTTTTACAGGAGATGTTTTGACAACAAAACCGAGCAGCTATGATTAGCCTGATAAAAGGGAGCCAGAGTTGGAGTATTGATGGTATGTGCATCTAGGATCTAGTTACAAAATGGGCTTTTAACCACATTCTCCCTTGTGAATTCATGTTATCAGAGGCCATCTTAGAGAAAAAAAAAAATAAAATGACAGACAACCTTTCTTTTTTTTTTTTTTTTTTGTTTTCCATGGATATTTTTCTTGTGTTTCTTTATGAAAAATGAGACATTAATAACCTTGACCAGAGCCACACACCGAGCAGACAGGCACTGTGCAAACTTCCCCCCGCAGCTTCACTCACCTCGCTCGGTGCAGAGGGTGGGAGCAGCCGTGACTCCGTTCAGCTGGAGGAAACCACAGGGTCCAGTTCTGGCCTTGTGAGCAAAGTCCAGAAGTCCAGAAGGATTGCATCGAGACCTGCAGGCTTTTGGAGCTTCTTGTTCCTTCTAAAATATAATTTATTTTGAGAATATATTTTCAGAGCTGATTAGCTAGCCTACTAAATCATTGCACTGCCTAACCCCAAAAAGCAACCCTGACAAACAATTAACAATGGAAACACCATTGTGGCAACAAGTGATGGATGGTTCAAGGGTGTAGCTTGGGCCTGGCCTTTGTTCAGAAGAAAGTTGCTGCTGCTAAATAAAGAATCGGGTAGTAAAAGGTGAGAGCGAGCAGATCATATCTAGAATAAAACTATTCGCTCTCCTTCAGGGTATGTTTCCTCATAGCAGCGAGCATCTCATGAGAGGCAGGCAGGCCCCATCGCTCAGGGCAGGCTGTGAAACAGAAACTGCTGCACACCAGCCCTGCTTCTGCACAGCCTGGGACAAAATGCTCTCCCAGTTTCCCCTCTTCGGGGTGGGTGCAGTACGGCGTCTGCTTGGCCGGGCTGGCTGGTCTCTGCCCTGTGTGCATTCAGGACGTGGTGGTTTCAGTCCTGCAGAGCCCCCCGCCTGGCTCTCACCTCCCTGAGTCTCTGCGAGCTGCCCCTAGCCCCCCAGGCTGCCCCTGGCTCCCCAGGCTGCCCCGTGCCCGCTGGGCTGCCCCATACCTGCTCCGGAGGCTGCTGCGCCGGGAGGATCCCCAGGGCGGTGGGGCTGAGTCTCCCAGCTGCATTCAGCTCCCTCCCTCCTAGAGTCAAATGCATTTGGAACGGGTCCGCCACCGTCTGATGGTGTTGGCAGCTTCGCTGGCTTTGTGGACCTGCAACAACTGTCTAGGTTTGAGACCGCAGAGTCCTTTTAAGTGCTGGATAAAAGGACTGCATTATCAAAAGGAGAACATCTGGCACTGTAAGAAAGTTTGTTTCTAAATCCCTACATGAGCACCACACAGCCCTCGTTATGTTGGCTTAAAAAACCAGGGAAAACCCTCTGACTTCTACCCATTTGTCAGTGCACCAAATAACAAAACCCAGGGGATCCTCACAGCTAACAGAAATGCTGGCTATTGCTTCCTTACGTTACAAAAGGAGCAGGCTGGTTCTGACTGTCCAGGTTCAGTCCCAGACACAGTGCTGGTGGGTTACTGCTAAGAGCTGGATTTTCACCTGCGGACAGCTTCTTGTGAGTCAGGGGTGCTGGGATTTCTTTTTAACCCCGTGAAGACTATGGCTCCAAGGTCTTTTTAATTTCCAAAGGCAATTTCCTAATTCCTACTTTTCTGTCATGACTTTCTAATTGTTGTGTTAATTTACCAAACGTCCTGTAACTCATTGCTATACTGTTAAGAGAAATAGAATAATCCATTGTAACGCCTCCCTCTGATTTTATTGTGCAGAAATTAGAAAGTAAATAGAAGGACAGAAAAGAAAGCTGGGTACGTATGGACTGTAAAACAGGTGGTGGGTAAATATTAGTTACCATGGACCACCATAAAGACCACCACAAATGGTTGCAAGGACCATTTAAGGTCTACAAACATTTTAAATAGTAATCAAAATGTTTTAGAAACTTTGCCAAACAAGACAAACTACCTACCTGCAATCTGCACTGGAATGTTATTTTATGTATGCTGCACATGCGCAGGTGCACACGCACACACACTCACACATCTCTAGGTCACATTTTTTTTAGGAACAAACAGAGTAAGAGAAAGTCATTGATTATTCAGTAAATTATTTATCTTCATATTTTGAGGAGACTTTGCTGTTTTCTGCTCTTACTGAACCTTAAGATAATTTACTTACCCTTGACCTTCCCTATGCTGTGTTAAACAGCCAGCTTGTTGAAGTTGGGTCAGACAAACCGACCATAGCTGCAGCACCAGAAATACAGAAAAAGCAAAACTGCAGCCTAGAGAGCTCACAAGCAATGCTTGGTGTGACAGATCATAGCAAGGAACATGGGCTGAAATTCTGAGGCACATTTAAAATGGTATCCCGGTATTTTTGGCATTCAGAGGTTAATTTGGGGAGTGGATTTGTTCTTTGGAGAGCACGTTTTGTTTCAGAAGAGGACTCCTGAGCCTGCTTGTGCCCATTTCTGCTCAAGGGCTATGGAACCAATGTGATCAATTGCACTAAAAACAACAGAAAATGCAGCTCTTGTGCCTATAAACCACCCCCCCCCCCCTTCTGCCACTGATGCCTCTTCAGTAGCAGCTCCATGGCCCACTTGCAGCATTTTGCTTTGCTTTGCCCTAACACTTAGGAGCCTGAGTGGTGGATGAGGGCATCACTGTACCGAGCAAAAAATCCAGACCTTCATTCACACATCTGCACGGGCAAAATACCTGCTTTTGTGACCGACGGGAGCGATAAGGCCACCTGGAAAACATCAGCTTGATGTGCAAGGGGGACAGTGCACGGAGCACACCAACGTTCCCTTACAGAGCTGAGAACAAACACGTGTTATATTGCTGCCTCGTGCTGGACGATCCCTCTGTGCCCGAACTGCTGGCCTGTATGCCTCAAAGTGCCTGACAAACATCCCAGTGGGTATTGGCTGCCGGAGCGCGCTGGGTGCAGCGCACACCGTGCCATGACAATCTCTGGTTATGACCCACCTGCTCCACTGCTTCCCCGCACGCACAGCTGCCGTGCTGCCTGTGCCGGTGCACAGCGCCGGTGCCTGTCCCGGCACGATCTCAGGGCTGGGCTCACTTTTGGTCTCAACACAGCATGTTCCTCGCTGATCTAAGGAGATGATAGATAGATAGATGCAACTTGGAATAACGCCTCTCTGCCTGCCTCTTACCTCCTTTTCGGGGGGGTTCCCTCCCACCCCACGAGGCCGTGCCCTAAGCCTGGGATTTGTTTCCCAGTCAGGCATCCCCGCGGCTGCCCGAAGCCGTCAGCAACCTGTGCGCCCGGGGCCGCCCCTCGCTCCCCGGAGGCTGCGGGGCCGGGGAGGCCGCGGAGCCCCGGAGGAGGCCGAGGATCCCAGGAGGCGGCCGCGGAGCCCCGGAGGCCGCCCGCAGGTGCCGGGGCCGCGGCTGCCGCTCCGCGCCGTGCCCGCCAGGTGTCGCCGCGACAAAGTCTGTGCGGGTGTCGCCGGGCTCCTGGCCCCACCTGCCCGCGGCCGGGCGCCCTCCGTCGCCCCCGGGGGGGCTCTGCCTCCAGCCCCCCCCCCCCCCCCCGCTCCACCGCGTTCCGCTTTCCGCAGGCGGCCCCGGGCCGGCCGCCCCCTCCCCAGGCCGGGGGCTGCGGGGCGTCAAGGTGACGGGAACCCAGCCGGTGTGGTGGGAGGCACGGGGAGACCGGGGGACAGGGGCACGAGGGAACGAGGAGGGGGAGGTAGGGGAGACCCCCCCCTCCCTGCCCCTATTCTCACCAGCGACGGGGTCGCCGGGACCCCCCGACCCTCTGCGCATCCCGGCGGCCGCCCCCAGTTCATCCCCCCGGTTTGGGGCGCACCGGGACCGCCGCTCGGCCAGGGGGGCTTCAGAGCGGCTCTCCGGCGCGGATCCCGGGCACGTTTTATTGTTTTCTTTTTGTTTTGTTTTCAGCAAAACACTATCAGCAGAACAATTCCAGCACCACACCCCTGTTATCATTTAGGTAACCTCCCTGTTTGAAATATTTCAAGTGGATAATAAAATAGTCATCGTATCCGCGCAAATTCCCGCAACGCGGAGCGGGGATACTCCTCTCGGCCGCCCCCGGTCCCCCCCCGCCCGTGCATCCCGTGGGGCCGGAGCCGGCCGCGTCCCGCAGCCACCTGGTCCCGGCCCGTTCCCCGCTCCGCCCCTCGGGGCTCCACGGCCCCATCCCTGGCCGCGGCAGAACCGATGGCAAAATCGGTGGGAAAGGCGCTCCAGGGGCGCTCAGGCGACGCGGGGGATTTTCCGTGCCCCCGACGCCGCCGGGGATGCTGCGGGTGCCGGGGGCTCGCCCCGCACCGCCGGCTGCTGTCGGCTGGGCAAAGCCCGGGAGAGAAGCGGCACGTTGCATGCGGGGAGGCAGAGCCAGGGGAGGAGCGTCGGGACCGGAGCGAACGCATAAAACCGGCCCCAGGTGCTGCGCAGCCCCCGGAGCAGGCGACAACCGCGCCGTTCAACTTCGGTCCCCTCCTGGTGCCGGCCGGCGCGCAGCAGCGGTGCTGGTCCCGGCCCCGGTGCCGGTCCCGGTGCCGGTCCCGGTCCCGGCACGGCGGCCCCATGCCGCCCGGCACCCCGGGGCCAGCCGGGCGCCCCGTCGGTGCAGCCCCGGGGGCGCCCCCCGCCGCCACCCCGCGGGGTCCCCGCCGCCTGCCCCCGGGCCGTGCCCGCAGGAAGAGCCGAGCTCTCCGCCCGGGGGGGATCGCTGTGAGCCTCCTCGCCGGCAGGTGATCGGTTTGCCATTTCTTGTTACCCTGCTTCCCACCTCCCCCGCCTTTCTTCCCCCCCGGCTGGACAACTCCCTCCTTTGGAGAACACGCCCAAGTAGCTGAAGAAGAGAGAAAGGGAGGGAAAAAAAAAAAAAAAAAAAAAAAAAAGAGAGCGAGCGAGCGAGGGAGATAGTTAACATTGAACCTGGGGGGAGCGCCCGGAGCCGCCGGCGCTCGGGAGGATCCCGCAGCCCCAGTACATCGCCGGCAATAAAGCGCTGCGTGTGACAGGCATACAAATCCGGGCTAGAGGGAAAAAGAGCAGGCGAGAGGGGCAGAGCCGGCGGACGGGCAGTGCGGAGAGCCCCGGCCGAGGGCCATGGTGAGCGCCCCCGGGGGGTCCCCAGCGCGCAGCGGCGGCGGGCGGCGGGGGCTGCGGCGGGGGCTGCCCCGCTCGGCCGCGCTGCCTTGACCCGGCGGCACCCGGAGCGCACCCCGGGCATCATTTCGCATGTTGGGCTGAGCCACGGCAAGCTGGGAATATGAACAGGAAAACAAGGCGCTGGATTTTCCACATCTTCCTGAGCCTGGGGATTGTGTATATCAAGATCGGGTAAGTAACTTTTTTTTTTTTTTTCTTTTCTTTTCTTTTTTTTTTTTTTTTCCTCCTTTTATAACAATTGTGCTCTCTCTCG
The DNA here is from genome assembly GCA_011075105.1 of Heteronetta atricapilla. Lineage (NCBI taxonomy): Eukaryota > Metazoa > Chordata > Aves > Anseriformes > Anatidae > Heteronetta > Heteronetta atricapilla. The sequence continues at coordinate 3,138,351 of CM021742.1, forward strand.
CTCTCAGCCCAACCTGCCCAGACGTGTTACTATTTAACTCGGGAAGTCTCAGAAAAAAAAAAAAAAAAAACCACCCGATGCTGGTGATCACGATTATTTTTTAAGAGACAGGTAGAGCCCCCGCGCCTTACCGACCCTTGGGGGCGCAGCCTCCACGGGGCAAGGCGGCGGCCCCAGCGATGCGCGGCCCCGTCGGGGGTGAATCCTGGGGGCAAGGGGACACCCGGGCTTTGGGGGACACCCGGTAATTGGGGGGAGACACCGGGGCTGTCCGCAGCCCCTTCTCCGTGCTCGGCTCGGGGTACCGCGGGCGCCCCTGTCCCGGCCGGCTCCCGCAGCCACCTGCCGCTGGCGACCTCCGCGGCCCCCTTCCCCCCCCCACCTCCCCGATGCCCCTGGGCCACCGAGGGGACACAGCGGGTCCCCTCCGGTCCCCCTCCAGTCCCGCAGCATCTCCGAGCCGGGCCAGGTGCACTCGGCTGCGGGGGAAGCGGCGCGGCCGGGGGCAGGGGGCTCGGGCTCTCGCCCTCGCTCCGTCTGCTGGACGGAGGCGAAGCCCCCCCTGCCTGCTGCCTGTGCCCGGGCACGCACCGCTGTTGCCTGCGCTTTCATTGACGAATGAGGAAGTTGGGTCCCGTTTTGGCAGGAGCCCACGTGCTCCTTATCTCTGCTCGGGCTGCGGAGGGAGAGACAGGGAGAGGGAAGAGGCAGGGGGAAAAGGCGGCTGCTTGCCGGGGGCACCTGCCGGAGCCGGCCCCACGGGGTGTTGCCGCGTTTGCCTCCGTGCCGAGCCTCCCCCCGGCCACCTTTGGTCTCTTGTCGTTGCAGGGGATTTTCCTCGGTGGTGGCCCTGGGAGCCAGCATCATCTGTAACAAGATCCCGGGGCTTGCCCCCCGGCAGCGGGCGATCTGCCAGAGCAGGCCCGACGCGATTATCGTCATCGGGGAAGGGTCCCAGATGGGCATCAACGAGTGCCAGTTCCAGTTTCGCAACGGGCGCTGGAACTGCTCAGCCCTGGGAGAGAGGACCGTCTTCGGGAAGGAGCTGAAAGTGGGTACGTTGCCTCTCTGCTAGCTACTGCCGGTCCCACCCGCATGACACTGAAAAGGGGCACCCGGGGGGCCACGGGGCGCTGGGAAGCGGCAGCTTGTGCACGCCGCCTGTGTCTGCGTACTTAAGGATGTGAGCAAGGTTAAAGGCAGTGCTCAGAGACTGAATGCTGAGCGGGGTTTGAATTACACATCTGGGTGTAGAAACTTCAGCAGTGATACCGCCCGATGTTTGTACCTGTTAGGACGGAGGTCCAGCAGTCACTCACCGCATAGAACAGTTGCTCTGTAGTAACTACTGTAGTGACCCCTCTCCCAGCAGGAGGAATGGGTGCGCTGCAGTTTGAGATGTCAGGGCATTTACAAACAGATTGTTCCATCTAACAGTCAGAAGATCCCATTTCCAGCTTCCATTTTTTGTAGTACAAAGTACATTAAAATCCTTAACTAAACTGGCATCGGTATTGATGAACACATTTGAGGAAACGGAGCTGAGGTTGAAACTCTCAAGCCCTTGGACTGCGGAATGCACAGTAGCGGAGCTTACTCAATGTCTGTTGATTCCACAGCACTTAAAGAGAAAGGAAACGAGTTTTCCAAAGAACGGTGTAGCAATTTTTAGAGCCGTAGTTGAAAGCTGATCACTCACAGTATACTGTTGCATGTCCAGAAGGTGAAGCTGGGACCTGTGGTTTCAGCATTCAGGTTTCTCTGCCTCCTCCCCATCTGGAAGGTAGATAGGAAAACCACAAAACCAGACAAACAACGCTCAGTGTGATAGAAAACATGGGTGTTTCATGAGAACCCCAAACTACAGCTATGCCTGCCTTCCAGCTTATGGGGAAACCCTCTGGACTGGACTGGCTTCCAGGCGCCATTCAGTTGTGTGTGGACAAATGGCAGGACCTGGCCCTAGTACCCCATTCCTTGCATTCTCATGGAGAGAGACAGTGTTGCCACTCTGCCTGGGAAAGCCCAAGAATGCTTGGCATTAACTGAACGCCATTTTATCACCTGTGCATGTTGATATGCGTATTTTCCAATACCTTGAGGCATTTAAGGAGCAGAAGGAGAACAAACCAACCAAATTTTAAAGTCCAGTGTGAGCAATACGTCTTTCAACACCCTTGATAATCAAACACAGTGAGTCAAGTAGGGTACGTGAAAACCACACTGCGCGACATTGTGAAACATCTCAAAATAGACTATATAGCCAGATTAGCTCATTGTTTCTATTCCTTGAGCTGGGCTGTTCCTGTCAGCGATCCATGCAAATGTTTGCCACTTATGTCAGTGAAGAGTCCATTTGGATGGCTGACAGGTTTGGGCTCATTTAGCCTAAGAGTAACATTTCCTTAAGCACAAAATGTGAGAAGGATTTCTTCTCTAACAAATCATAAAAGTGCGGAGTTATTGTGGTCTGTTGTATAAACATGCACTCAGTTCCTCCACCCCTCCCAAAATTGAATTATTTAGCTAGTGGGTTATATTTAGGTCCTTTTAAAGAAAGTCAATATTAAAGGAAGTAGACTTTGATCTGTCATTGAGGTGATAACTCTTAATACGTTCTATCTACCCATTATGATGCTAAGATGGAGAGCGCAAATTCATCGCTGGTTTCAGAGCAGAGTTGAGTGTTGAATATCATCCAAATTATAAAAGTTGTTCGAAGAATAAGCAAAAACTTCAAATTTAAGCAGCTTCGGCATTTACATTTAAAAATAACCTGAAAAAAATCACACAGGTTCTGAGATCAGCAATAGTATATCCCACATGCATGTAAGACATGCAACGGTGTCTCAAGGATAAAAATACTCATGCCCTCAACCATCATGAAATACTACAGTAAGCACCTTTCCTTGATTTCCCTCTCCTCCCCTAAGATCTCTGTGTAGGGGTGTGCTCTGGGCTACCATTCACAGGACATGGACTAGTACTTGATTCTGGTTAAAAAGGTAACACCCGCATGCCACAAAGCTAGAATTCAAATGTGGTGTCCAGAAATGGGAGATCAGGCCAATATCCCTTACCCTATACAGGAGAGAGTGTGACAGGAGGAGCTGTATACCCTATCGGATGTATTTGATGCTTAGTGTGCAGAAGAACAAACTGGGTCACCATTAGGGTAAAGACAGTGTACCCCTGCCATTTTTTTTAATTAATAGCAACAGCTCTAGCTTCTCAGTCCTCTGACAGAGCGTGTATTGCAATATTATTCAAACAGCAGCGCATTAGTACTTTATAGCCGTCAGAGGTTGGTTATATTTCCTGCTCAGTCACATCCTTACGGTGATCCCCTGGAAGCTTGCAGGGCACCTTTGTCTGGCCACGGGCGATGGAGTCAGGGGCTACATGACCTCATTCCTCTTTCCCTGTTAGGCGGCGGTGCTCGGACTCGAGCGGCACTGCTGCGCTTGCTCTATGATTAGGGGATGACTTCAGAATGACAGTAATGCGGCTCGCCTTGCCGCTGCGCTGCTGAGCGCGTGCAACCGGCAAATTCTAATATCAATTTGGGAGGATGTGCTTAAGTAACTCTTATGCTAATAGGATTTGCGTGTGTTAGCCCATACAAATAAGTTGCCCTGGATACCACATATTCTTGGGAACTATTTCCCAGCCCATGATTTTGATGGCACACCAAGCAAAGTCTCTTTGAAAACAGGTTTCATTGCTTTTTTTACTGGGTGATCTAGTTTATGAATGTTGTGCAAATGCACCCAAATTATTTAAATTCTCCCATTGACACTGCGGGGTGATTCAGGAGGCCTAATTTCTCCCAGTGGCTCTGCTGATGTGGGGTTGAAGGATCCTGTCACTCTCCTTTCCTCCTCTCTTTTTCTCTTTTCCCTTTTTTTAAAATGGCAACAGGGCTACTAGCCTTGGGGAAACACTTTGAAGTCTGCAGAAAGAAAGCATCAAACAAATTTTCCCTTTTCTTCTCTGTAGCATGTGTGGGTATGTATTTTAACAAATTTACATTTAATCTGTCTCTCAGTGATAATGTAGTTGTAGAGCTTGCAGTCATTTGAACTCATCCATGCTTCATACAGCCAATTTGTGATCACAGACTGAGTGTCCCAACTCGTTATAGCCTGCTTCCAACCAGTGCACAGCATATACACTCTGTTTCTTGTGTCATTTTATCTGGTTTGTCCTTCAAAAGAGAGATTCTTCTCTGCTGATATGCTGTGGATATCTTATCGTGACAGCTGGTGACAGTAGTGCCAATAACATGAAGAGAAATAACAGTAAAAAGGACATCAGTTTGCTCTAAGCTTGGTCCAGTTACAGCAGGAAATTATAAAACTGCAAACAAGATTAACACAAGGATTTTTTTTTCTAGACAATTCTGTAGAAACCTTATTAATAATGTAAAGTCACAAAGAGATTTTTTAAAATAACCATGGAGATGATGCAACATGGCAATTATGGACACTTAAAACCAAACACATTTGTTACAGTGGTCAGCACTTCTCTTCCCAAAGCCAGCTGCAATCAAAACCCAAGGTTTTGAAGCAAGATAGGCCAAAGAACCCCCACCCACCACTTGTGCTTCAAGCCTGAACACCCGAGCAACCAGACGAGCCTCTGACAGAGTCAGACCATCAGATCTGGGCTCTGGTGGACCACAGAAAGAGCAGGTGCTATGGCAAAGCGCATCCTGCAGTGTACAGCCACGTGGTCAGCAGGAACTTCACAAGTTGTGGCAGTGATAAGCCAAGGTACAAGCAGAGCGTAACTATCTTAAATAATTACTTCAGGATACCCATACTTTTCATGGCATCTAGAGGGCAAAAATACAAAGCCGTCCTTTTGTCACAATGGAGCTTCACTGCCACTATTCAATGAGACTCATAGGAAACATTTCCAAGTAGAAATAATACAAACTATTTGACTGCATCTCTACAAAGCGATACAGTGAAGTGGAAATTCATTTCAGTGCAGATCTCTGAGAAGAAAGGCAGTGCAGCCTTGCAGAAGCTGTCGTGGACCCTGCATGGGAGAGGATGAAGGGGATCATCTGAGGGCTATGAAGATGTGTAGTGGTCTCTGAAGAACATTACAGAAAAACTGGTTTCAGCCAAGTATTCATCCAGGTCTTACTAAAATCCAGCACTTTTTGGTTTATTTCACATTGACAGTTTTTCAGTATAACCCCCTTGATACGTCCACCCATCTGACATTACTCGTGCCAGTAAAGCTGAACGCGAAAGAAGAATCCACATGAACAAACTGCCCTTAAAAATTCCGGTGCAGCAGGCAGCCCAGCACTGTGCACTTGCCTGGACTCAGGGATCACTGCAGATGTATCCAGACGTACACCTTTGAACTGAAGAGGCTGTTAACTTTCCCTTATACGCTCCAAATTTAGCTCTGCACTGCTCACTGGTCCAAATTCAGCAGTGATTTAATTCCCTATATTAAAACAAGCTTTCCTGCTGTGCCTTCAACAGCATGAAGGAAGAGGGGACATTTCCACTCTCACTGAAACAAATGACAACCATCCCACAAACCAGCCTCTAACAGGCTTGCTCAGTAGCTACCACTTGGGAAGCATCTCCTTTGCTCATGTGCAAAGAGAATGAGTTCTAGCTCCTTCTCCTACGTAGCCTGGTCTGGTCTAGCTAAAAGATACATAACACTGTAAAATCTAATTTTGTTATTGTCACAAAGACAACTTTTGAAAAGGTCCCAGTACGGGTGTGTTCAAAAAGGGTTTCCATGTTCAATCACCGTCTAGAGCTTTTTTGATTTTAAGTACTGGTGTGGTCGCTTGTGTCAGGTTTTAAACAGCCTGATTCTCTCTGAATTACAAATTAGCAGACCAGGGAAATAACCACAGGCAATCCAACATGAAAATTCTTGTCGTTTTCACATTGCACATGCTTTAAGTGGTGCTGCATTATGCAGCGTGGCCAATATCTAGAAGAGAGAGTGATGAATTCTGATCAGCGGTGTTAAGAAAACCCTGAGATATACAGAAAAGAAATACTGCTGTAATTAACAGGAGTCTTGTTATCTACTCAAGTAGGGCTGGGATTTGCATTTCTGTGCTAAGCTTCCAACCCCTACAACCACTTTTCAATGTAAATATCTTGCACAAGAACAGTTATTTGCAGACAAAATAGAGGCTAGGCTGAAATATGGCCTGAACATCCGAAACCCAGCATGCTGATCTATGCCAAAAAGTCAATCTTTCTAAGCAGGGACTGTCACAGTAAGATAAAACATTGCCCCAAGGTCACTGTAGTTGGAATTCCCATCAGAAGGTTTTCATACCTGCCTTCAGATGTGTCTTGTGAGTACATGTTTCAGAGAAACAAAAAGATTACATTTCACTAGAGAGACAGAAGAGCTCTCTCCTACTGCAGGGTCAGTACGTGGGCTTTTCCGAAGCAATGCACTGGCGTGGAGGGATCAAAGCCATCTGAAAAGGGGAAACCATCGCTAGATGAAACCAAGCTAGGGGAAACCAAGCTCTAGAATACTTGCTATGATTTTCTGCAGTGTATATACATTGAGTAGTAACTTTACAAGCTTAAAGAGGGTATTAAAAAAAAAAGAAAAGTCACTATATCTGGGCTGCTTTCTGTCTAAGAATTTCCCGTGGTGATGAAACAGTGACTAACACCCCAAAATCCTGAATGTTTTTTAGAGCAACTCTACTAATTTAATGTATGGGTGCTAATCTTTTCAGAGAAGGTACTGCCAATTTTTATAGGGAACAGTCATTTTCATTTCAAGACAGTACAAACCCCTCAAAACTCTGAGCCACTACAGGAGGGAGGAGAAAAATGGAAGGGGGATATTTCAATGATTTTTTTAAGCGACCATTTTTATTAATCACAGATGCTAGGTTAAAGAATAATTACAAAACAAAACAAAACAAACAAACAAAAAACAACCAACCAACCAAAAAAACCAACCCCCAAATTAAAAACAACTCCAAAACCATACATAGTCTACCAAGAAAGGAGACGGCACACCCCAAAGCAGGCAGAGGAAGAGTTCTGTTCTTCGTTCTCACTAGGTATGAGTTATGGCCTCTATAGAGGGATGTGAAGTAATGCTAGTTATGGCACATAATTGGCAAGGTACGTTGTATTTTCCATCTTTATATTTTCACAATCATATTTCAGCTCATGTCACTGCAGATAACTCCCTCTTTGACCCTTTGGCTTTAAATAGCAGAAAATATAACCCAGGTTTTCAGGTGAGATAAATAGAAATTTGTCTTTTTCATTTCACAGCTCCGTCAGTTTATGAGAGGGGCCAAGCTGCTTAGTAACATGCTTAGATCCTGAGAGGTACCAAATGGCTGAGCACTGCCTTCCTGAAATCAAATCCGCTCTGTATCTTGCAGGCTTACACCCTGTTTCTGATGCTCCACCAAGTTATTTTGCTTCTTTTTCAATCCAAGTTCTCACTTGTAATCAACATGAACAAAGTTTTTAATAAATTGTTGACATATTCAGATTAAACATAAAAAATTTAAGCTGGCTGAATTAATAGCAGGATGCAGAGCCGTCCTTGCAGCCTGTACACAGGCGCTTGCTGACCAGCCAAAGCCCAATCCTGCCAACACTTACACACAAGAGCAAAGATGTTCATGTGAACGCTTGCAGCATTAATGCTCCAGCTGTGTACGAGTTCCATATAGTTATGTTCAGTGACAGGGGAGCCACCTGTGCTGGTAATATTTACGTTTTCACTTCCTTGTGATAATCTTCACCCCTGCCCTCTGACACCTTGCGGTGGTGGCTGACAGCACAGATCTCAGTGAGAGCACTTGGGATTGTCTTGTGCTACCCAGTGCAGAGGCTAAAGACAGGACTCAGTGCTGGGAAGGACAGTTTGCATGGGAAGAGTGGAGTTGCAGAGCTGCAGGAAGTCGGGGATGCCAAGCTACCCGCCATCAAAGCAAACAGAGCTGCAACACACTGCTCCGTGGGGGAGTGGGCATTTTTTTTTTTTTTGCCATGGACACAATGCATACATTATGTAAGTCCAGAACAAATAGAAAGAGCAGGGAGATATTTGTGTCTGACCCGCCAAGAAAAGCCTCTGTGTTCGTCCAGCACTGAAGCACTTGTTTGGACTGGTCTGGATGGAGGAGCAGAGCCAGGCAGCCGTCAGCACCCACACCCCACAGCCCAGCCAAGTGCTGAGGGGTGGCACTGGTGGCTTGGGAGCAGGGGTGCCACTGCCCTGCCAGCCCCAGCACATCTACACCGAGCTTAAACATCAATTCGGCTAATACAGTGCTTGTACCTGGGCACACTGCCGTGGTTGGAAAGCCCTGTCAGATCCCCAGCCTTGTAAATGACAGGAGCAGGCTCTGAGAGCCTGCCAGCCCCTGTTCCGATGCCTCTAATGCTTGGAGTTCAGCTCAGGGCTGTGCTCAGCCTCTGCTCAGTTCAGACTATGGAAAGGCCGTGTCACCTGGGAGCTGAAGGGATAGCTCTCACAGACGGGTTTGAGGATTCCCTTGTTCCCCTTTGCTTTCTCTGTCTTTTCATCAGCTGCTGCGAGGCTGACACTAGAGGTGCGATACTCCCCAGCACTTTGGGAGTATCAGCAGGGTTTTCCCTGCAGACAGCATTGCAATGGAAGGGGCACCTATAAATGAGTTGCACCTCCATCAAATACCAGGGGAAGTACACATCACAGTTCTCACACAGGTGTAGCCACCTCTCACCTTCCTCCACAGCTCCTTTACTTCCCAGGCAGCCATCCTGCTTCCTTTTGACAGTTTACTCATCACAAGTGGTTTTAGGTGCACCCTTGTATGGTGCTGGCTGGAAAAGCCTTCACAAAGCACTTACATTGAATCCGCATCTAGGATCATGGTTTGTACCGATCCTCCACAAAGATAAACAGATCTGTTGTTATATGCATTTTGAAATTATTATTTACTTTTAAAATTATTTTTAAAAATAATTTTTAATCCTTCAGGCACTTCAGCTGCCTGCTGAAATCAGAAGAATAGCAGTCGTATTTGTAATCTAAAAGTGGCAGGAAAACACACGTACTCATGTTTTCCCCATTTTGTTGCAAAAATCTTATACTGTTTTGGTATTTGAAACGGCGCCACAAAAGATGTTCAGAATGAACTATGCCTACCCCTGCCCTACGTGCTGACACTTGTGTGAGCTACAGAAGCTTAAAAAGGTGAATCATTTATGGAAAGCAGATAGCTTAATGCAGACGTGACAAGCCTGTGCCACTTTATCAATACTGCACAAGTGCCAAGGTGCTTCCCACCTGGCTCGACTCCTCTGGACTCTTGCTTTGTTTACCTTGTAATCTACTAACTTCTAGTTTGGAAAAGCTGCCACATTTTCCCTCAAGCAAGACCAATTTATAAAGTAACTTGTGAAAATATTTTAACATCAAGCTTGACAATGGATTCTGTTCCTGACTGTGCTGGTTTTATATCCTCTATATTGCATTTTGCTTCCCTCTAAGAAACAAAACAGCAGCTTCGTCTTTACAATGTACAGACTTAAAATAATCTCCCACTGTTTTTTTTTTTTTTTTTTTTTTTTTTTTTTTTTATTTTTTTTAAAAAAAAATTTTGCTAAATTTAAAAAAAAAAATTTGAGAAGAAAAAAAAAAACAAATGGAAAATTCAAATATTTTTTTTTT